>JARYGA010024701.1:0-67919 GCA_030545235.1 Helianthus tuberosus | reverse complement strand
ATAGTGACAACAATAACAAAATGAGAACGATGTAATGGAGGTACGGTGGACGCACCAATGACGCTTTATATACTTGTATATAAGTATCCCTCTTACATTGCAAGCATAATGTTATTAAGGTTACTAGAAGTTCAGAACCCTAACCAATATTGTCCGATCTTTTCAACTTCATGTTTTCAAGCTCTCACGAGTTTCCTCTAAATAAATTTCGGGACGAAATTTCCTAAAGTAGGGGAGACTGTAACACCTGTGCCTCCACGGCCATCAAAAAAATGCCAAACCAATGAAATATTGTATTTCATACTTGGGATTTGTAAAAATATGTGTATCGTTTACACATATCAACTCTTGTTCGATTTCAAACTCTAAATCGCTTTCTTGAAGGTTATACGCGCACCGATGCGTAAATATAACCAGTTTAATGCAACAAACACTCCGGAATAGTGAAATAGGCTAAACATACCTTAAATAACCTTTACATAACTTAGAAATAAGATTTGGAAGGTTTGGTATGCCAAAAGCAAGTTAATTCGTCTACAGGGACTAAATATGACAAACTGCGAAAGTATGCCAATTTGAACTGTAACAGACATTCCGGAACATTAACATAAGTTAAACACACCCTAAATATCCTTTACATAGCTTAGAAATATGCTTTTAGGGGTTCGGTGTGCTAAAATAAACTTTTGTGTCATTCAGGGACTAAAAGCGTCAAAAAGTGCACAAGTTTGCATTTTCGCGCATAACTTACGTTCTGAATACATCCGGACATCCAAAAATTTATGTAAGAACTAAAATATTTTATTTTAGTGTTTGGCATAAGAAAAATCCATTCGTTGCGTCATTTGGATCGTTTTTCACGCTTATGCGCATTCCGTCGTAATTAAGCGAACATCGCGTTCGTACGACCAAACGAACTGACATCCGACATATTTTTGAGCATGTTTCATGTCCACAATGTTTAGGCATCATTTTAGAGCCTTAAAGTTGGCTTTACGGGCCTTAGAAGTGTCGGGAATGGCCTTAAACACGTGCAGGGGCTGAAACTGTCATTTTTGAAAGTTATAAGTTGATCAGAAGGGCCATGCGGCCCGCATTAGATATGTCTGATCCTGAAGCGGGCCGCCTCAGCCTCCCAGAACAGATAATATCGAACAGTCAGCAGTTTCCAGCTGTTTGATCCTCACCCACACATTCTCAACTGCACATTCAGCTCATTTAGACCCATTTTTAACTACCACAACTTTGCAACACTTGTACGGATGCGATTAAGGCACGATATTCGACAAGCGATCCTAACGGTTCGGGTATTCCTATAAATACCCATCCACCCCAACCTCATTTCTCACAAGAATCTGGATTTGAGAGCTCTAAGTTGAAACCATTGTTTCATACCTGAGTTCTTGGATCGAGATTAGCATTCGGGGACCCTTCGTAAGTATTCTTTCGTTCTTTTCTTTATTTTATTGCTTTTAGAGTCAGAAAGTCAAACTTTGTTTGACTCTCAGTGTTGACCAGCTTATGGTCAATGCGAAGTTCGTTTGAACTTCGCAACGTGAGTGTAATCACGTTGGTTATAGTCCCTTGGGACTATGCCTACTGATTACCACGTTGTTTAGGGTCGTAGGGTAAGCGATCTAATAAATCGCTTATACCTCGAACCCGACCCAGTTTGGTCAATCATTAGGATCCGACCAAACACAATAGGTGACCATAGTATATAGGGAATAACCTTCCGAGGTTATACCTTATGGTCGCTACGTGTAAGTAGTTGTATGATAGGTAGTTTATATGCCTTAGGTAAATTACCAGAATACCCTTTTCATGTATAATTGGTAATTAAGCATATGTAACCTATACTTTTGTCACATAACTGATTATGTAACATGTTTAGGCATATAACACTTGTCATAGGACTAGTTAGACGGTCCGAACGCGTTTCACGCGCACGACGCGTTAAAGTAGCATAAACTACCTTAATGGGTCGCGATGGGTCGAAAGCACTTAGGTTAGGTTTCATTTAGTATGTAGGCTTTGTTAAACCATATGACACGAGTCTCTACACTCGTTTGGTTTACGAAACCTCATTCTATCAGATCTTCCGATTTAGGTCCGGTTTATTAACATAGTTACCTATATTAGGTGCCGTTTGATATCCGCGATCTCTAGCATTGTTTGGTTGTTACTCAAGGACTACTGAGCAATCTCAAGTGAGTACATAGACCCCTCTTTTACTGTTTTCCAAACTGTTTTGGGGTGAAACACATGTGCCTACTTGTTACTTTCCTGCTTTCCTGTTTTCACATCATATACCGGCTATGTTTGTTAGTACATTATAGTACATGATTTCATGACATTTTATGCTATGTATGTCCATTGTGTGCATACTTAGTACATTGTTTTACATTACATTTCTGCTATGTATGTTGACTGATAGCATGCTAGCACATTGATTTACATGACTTTTCTGCTTTGTATGTTAACTTAGCATACTTAGTACATTATTTTACATTGCATCTCTGTTGCATATGTTCCAGTAACATATGGACACATTGTTTTACAGCTCTACCTTGTATGTTTACTCTAGCATACTAGGTACATTATCTTCATCACATGCTTACATTTTGGTATGACATTTGGTTTGTTTAAAATGAGACAATGTACATTCATTAACACCGATCACGCCGCTCGGTAGTAGGTAGTGGTACCATAGGACTTGACAAATCCCATTCCTGAAATCTCGGGTTTGTTTGGACGTAAGGAATGACCGAATCCGAATACATATTCTTTTGATAACTCACTTTTACATAGTTATCCGACTGTCTCAAGGCTTGGATGTATGAATTTTCACAACACCGCATAAATGTTCATATTCAGTATAGCATGCATATATTTTACAAAACATAACTTTGATTTAAACCAAGTTTTACTTCAATACTTTGTTTTGTACATTTTTACTTATGGTTTAAGTAGTCTTATTTTACTTACTATACATATCATTTGGGTTACACATTACTTGACTACTTTTGGACTATAAACATTTGACATGGTTTATACAAGGACTTTTGACTATTTGTTTAAACATAGACTTATTACATTGTTGGTTTGGTTTGAGTAAGTGACTTAAGTAACGATGCGTGTGTAATATGATACAAGCATGGCGGATACGCCGCTGGTACTTCCTATATATAAGTGCTTGTATGATATCACGTATTGTAGCGTTATTTGAATCATTTCAATTTGAGATATATAACATTTTATACAAATAACATACTTTTCACAAGACATTGTTTTACAAAACAACTTATCTTTTACAAACTCATTTTACTTGGTTATTCATTTAACCATACATAATTCTCTTACTTATACATATCATCTGATCTTATTGCTTTTTAAACGATTTACAAAACAAAGCAAACTAAAAGGTTCATGACTAAACATTTTCTTAAATATAAGTCATGAATCTCATTTTCACAAAACCTATGTATCTCACAAGCATTTTTATGCTGACGTACCTATTTTCACATGTGTTTTCAGGAGATGGTGCATAGGACTTATCAAGACATACTTAGGCGGACTTGTGCCATAGTGACTTAAACGAGACAAGAACTAGTTAATTTATGTTGTCTACTCTTTACTTCTTGTTTAAAGACAATGTAACTCGCTTGTTTGATGAATAAAACGAAACTTTAATATCCATGGTTGTGAAACATTAATTCTGTTACAACACTCCCCGATGTTTCCGCCACGTTTTATATGTTCTACGTGGTCGGGAGAAAAGTTGGTATCAGAGCCCATGGTTATAGGGAATTAGGTTATTAGTAATGCTTTGACCTAGTCTATAACCTCTCTAGGACCCTAACGCGAGTTTACTTGCATTTAGTCATAAAACAATACTGTCACCTATCCTTAGGCGACAACCACAACAAGAACATAAAATTCAAAACCGCTTTGAAAACTAATCATCTGTTCTAGGATGATTGATTACTAGGTTTTGAACCCTCTGTTATAAGGTGTTGAACTCTCTATTATATGGGTTTGAACCCCTTTGAGTTTTCAAAATCTCGTCAAGGTTTTGGGTTTTAAATAATGTGAACACATGCAAACTGGAAGGGTGAATGCCTGTATTCTGGGTTTTCTGTCTAGGCAAGCACTTCGTATACAACGTTTTATATGTGCCCCTTCTTTTTACAGATACCACATGGTTTGGCCTGTGGGTCTTGGTTGCATTTCCCAAAATGCCTTTTGTTACAAGTCTTACACCTGGGCTTGTCGTTCGACTGCCCCTTTTTGGAACCAGAGTTCCCTTTACCCTTTTTGTTTGACTGAGGAGACTTATCTTCCTCTCTCTTCCTCTTCCCCTCATTAGTGGTTTTCTTTGCCCTACTCCTCATAACATCTAGAGTGAGGGACAAAGATAGGTCCACAGCAGACCTATAAGTTGCTGGCTTTGAAGCTTTAACATTCCCTTTTACTTCGGGGGCCAAACCACCGATGAAACGCGCAATGCGTTTGGGTTCAGGGGTGACTAGATATGACACAAGCCTTGACATTGAATTGAAGCTAGTCACATAGGATCTACAATCCAGATCCTTCATTACTAGGGTGAGGAAATCTGATTCAATCCTCTCAACCTCGTGTTGAGGGCAGTAAGTGTCCTTTACAAGATCTACAAACTTCTCCCAAGAAAGATTATACAAGTGAACCTTCCCCGTAGATTGCACTAGGGCTTTCCACCATGTGAGGGCATCACCCTTAAAGGATTGTGATACAAACATAACCACATCCTCTTTAGCACATCCGCTAATGTCTATCACCGTCTCCATCTCGTCTAACCATTTCATACAATCAATCGCTCCCTTTTCTCCAGTAAAACCCCTAGGCTTACAAGAGACAAAGTACTTACAGGTACAACCCTTGGTGTACCTAGGAGTCGGCTTGAGGACTACCTGCCTCTTGGGTTCACTACCCTGGTTAGATGAGTGCTGAGACTCACTTTTCTTATTAGTGTGGGGTTGAGATTGGGATTTTGAATGAGTTTGAGACCTAACAATACTAGGCTCTTTAAACTGAGCATCTACCGCTTGAGAAACTACTGCAGTGATCATTGCTTGCAGTTCGGCACCAATGATATTAATCCTGGTGTTGTTGCCTTCAGTAGGATGACTGTTTGCTTCATCCGAGCCAACCATTTCTGAATACTATATCAAACATAGATGATATATTTAAATTATGCATTAAATCATCATATTGATGATTAGATGGTCATGGTGTTATTAAACCATATAGACCTTTTTAAATAAATTAATCAGTTTAAAAGAATATAATATTCTATCATATCTATTAGACATGGGAATTATAATTCACCTATGTCAATGTCTTAAAAGACATTTTATTTAACATTAGTCTTGTCCTAGAGACGATTAAAAATATATAATCATTGGTCTCTTGGATCAATGACCTTGTAAGGGTCGAACAAAGTTCATTGCCTTTTTGACAAAAAGTTTATAATATTACTATCATTGTCATTATTACACCTTTTGCTTTTAAGCATACATCTCGAACGGATGTTTTTGGTGTATACATCACATTGATGTCTGTTAGCCATGATTTATGATGATCATATAGGCTAAAAATAGTGGCTTGGAAAAATCCAAGTACATTAGGAAGATTGTGTGATTTCTCGGACCGCACAACTCAGGATTGTTAACATGTTCTCAGATGTTAACAGAGAGTCATTATCTTAAAAAGGTTATACCATCATAGCCATTTAATATTTTGGCTAGGTTATACCTCTAAGAGTTTCTTAGGCGGATTAAATAAAATTTGAAATGAAGTAGCAAGATGTAATAAAATATATATTTATAATCAAATAACTTCATTAAAACCTCGAAACGATTACAACGTTGCCCGAAAAGGGACTTGAGAAAACACCACAAACTACCCACGCAGGGGCTACTGAAAACATTGCCCACGCAGGGGCTACTGAAATAGAAATAAGTCCACGCAGGGACTTGGTACATGAAAACAAAACAAACGTCCTCGCAGGGACTTTATTACATGACAAACAAAACAACCCTACATCATCCTATTTCTTCTTGCCCTTGAGAAGGTTCATAAGACCCTTGACAAAACCATTGTGCTTCTTCTTGGTTTCATGGGCTACATGTTCAACCCTGTCTAACCTATCAAACATCTCTTGAGTTTGCTGCTGCTGAACAGGAGGAGGTTGTTGGTATGATGGGTATTGATAATCCTGCGCCGGGTATCCCGTGGGATAAACCGGAGGGTAAGAAGAAGGGTAAAGATGATGGTATTGTGCAGCTGTCAGATACGGATCATGAGTCCCATAGTCAGATGGGTATCCAGACGGATTATACCCAGATGATCCTGGGTATGTCGGGATTGGGTTGTGAAAACCCAACGGTGGCTAAAGTGGTGCGTGTGAAACCGGCGGAAGGTTGACTTCCGGCACCGTGTGTGATGGTCCGCCCAACTGAGGGTCTTCTGGGATAGTAGGATACGAACTTGAGCCACGAGGAGATGCAAACCGTGGTCCCCCACGTACGTATATTCTAGCATTTCTCCTTCGCCTTGGAGGCTCGGGAGGCTGTTGAGGTGGATCCTCAACTGGCATGGGTGGTGGGGTAACAGCTCGAAGCTGTGGTTCATCCAAGGGAGGTTGGACTGGGGAGTTATGGTATGAAGGTGTAAAGAACCAGTCATACTGACCCATCCTCTCCTGGAATGAGTCGGGCCCATGGTACGGTGATCCCTGAAATGGGGAACCGCTTGAGATACTTATTGGGTGGCCTGGTGTTCCTGTTTGCAAATCTGGGTCTGGGTCGTCATCCATCTCCATTTCCTGAGAAAAGTGATCCTCAGGTCCCAAAGGGTTGTAGCCCAAAAAGTCATTAACATAAGCGTTGGGATTAAATTGTGAAGGTGAGTAAGTGGAATCTGAATGATGAAAAGGATGGGATTGAAAAGAGTGATGTGATTGGGTTGAATGATGAGTTCCCTGTGAAAGAGGGGAAGGATGGGGTTCGATAGGAATGGGCAACCCAAAATAAGGAGGGTCAGATGGTGAGGACCCCAGCGAGACCGAATGTCTTGCTGGTTGAAAGCTATGGCTCCAATTATCCTTCGAGTCAGAGCCGGAAAGCGAGTCGGATGGTGTACACCTGTGGGAGGGTCCCGTGCTGCTGGGCGGTCCTCTACGCATGGGTCCTTTGCCTTTTCCTCATACTCGTGGTGGCACTTTCCTGTCAAAACAAGTAAATATAATAAAACAATCAAAGGAAGGTTAAGAGTAAAATCCTAGGTCACTTGCCTAGACTCGAGAGTCTAAGGAAAGTGCTTATTGTGTCATTGAGATTAAACACAAAAGGTTAGTGTTTAATTCACTCAATGTTGGCTCTGATACCAACCTGTCACACCCTGATATTTCCACATATGAACGGTGGGCCCGGCGGGGAGTATCGTGACGTAGTTGATATCATCATAGTCAATACACACAATATAATAGCACAGCGGAAGTCTTGGTGAATAAACTAGTACAAACCATATTGTCTGAGTGTTCGAGTTTATGAATATACAGACTGGAATGTAATAAGATCCATAGGCGGATCATAAATGTACAAAGAAATAAAAACAAAAGACTTCAGGCATCTTATTGATTTGCAAGATCCTCTATAGACACCCTATAGCTCCAGCCTATTTCGAGAGGTACCTGTCAAATCACTCTTTAAGAAAATACGTCAGTTTAAACTGGTAAATAAAATTAACTGACTCTTTTGAAAACATTTAAGAAAATTGATTTAAGTGCACGTGACACAAATCTTTTATAACTTGGGACAATTATTTAAATATAACCTTGTATGCAGATTTACATGTTTGTCTTACAATTAGGGCCGGTTGGAAGCCGGTCGTGATTAACCGACTCACCACTTAAAGAACCCACAAAGGAGTTATCCCCAACATGTGGGTTTATATTTTAGCATTTGCATCTGTCAGGTGTATGCCTACACCCCGTGCATAGGTCATGGCCATTTTCAATGTGATGAGCCGAGGATATCCAAGACACGGTCGAATTAACCCCCAATGCTTATGTTATCAAACAAGACAGATTAAAACGGGTTATGTAAATTTATTAATCACAATCTGATTAAATGATTTCATACCCGACCAAGTGGTATTATTATAATACCATATCCCAAGCCCGTATAAGGGAAAATAAGTTAAAAGTATTTACCTGATGCTAGCAGTAAAATCCTAAAGCTTTTTGAAGGCACCTTCTACCGGAAGCTATTTAATCTGTATAGAAGGTTTATTAACCTATTAGGATGCTAACGGGTCTATAATTTAGTCAAGGACTTAGACAGGCTAGCTAGAAAGAAACCTTACGGTTCTAAACGCTCGATTAAGCGGAGACTGGAATAGAATGTGGTTTAGACCCGACAACCGTGGATACTTGTATAATATGGTAAACTAAACACATTCTGGAAATTGGGGATTTAATGATAAGGTTAAGCTCGTTTCGACTATTATATGTAAACTAGTCACATAAGCCGATCCGAACGCGTAAACGCGTAACGGGTAACAAAATAAATTATATACAAGTCTTAATCATTATTATGCTCAAAAATATGTTAATACATCAGTAGGATGTTAACATATATGCCCAAAAATTAATTTAACCAAAATAAGTCCCATAAGGGCATTTTGGTAATTTTAACGCCCATAAAAGAGTTTAATTGTGAAACTGAGTTTCAGATCTGATTAGATCAGTAAAAATATGCATTTTTATAAGTTACATCAGTAGGATACTTTATATATGTGAAAATTATCTTATATAGCTAAACTATGTCACGTAGGGGCATTTTGGTAATTTTTACATAGGCTTTAAAGGTCAAAATAGACTTCTAAGTTTTAAAACTTTAGCTTACTGTATAATTATATAAATTAGATTAAAACATCAGTGGGTAATAAGTTTTATATGTCAAATATAGTTTTGACCCATACTAGGTGCTAAAAATGCTTAAAAGTCGTTTAAAGGGGTATTCGGGTTAAAATAGGAAATCTGAGTTTTTGTTCAGTTTATAAAGTTCAAAATACTTTATTTATCATATGAAATCAGTAGCAAAAGGTTTGGCACTAAAAAGTTATGTAAAACTCATTTTATGCATGAAAAGGGAAAATACGACCTTTACCGAAATCAAGCTATAATCCTATGTTATGCTCAGCCTAACAATAATTAAAAATCTTCAAAAATCTTCAAAAATCCCAATTTATTATTTTACATCAGTAGGTATAAGGGTTGATGTCAAAAATCGGGTTTAGATAGGCTTTATGCTAATTACGCCTTTTAAATAACAAAAAGCTTCTTAATTACACTATTGAGCATAACTCCTATTCTAGACCTCCAATTGATGTCAAATTTTTAGGACATGTCTAAATATTAGTAGAAAAGGTGTTAATCCAATCACATTGTTAAAAATCTCAATTGTATGTAAAAAGGGCGTTTATGGCATTATTAAGCATAATTACGATCAAGTGCATATAATTCAAACCACTAGGTACCATCCAATATAACTCCAGGGGGTTATACTACTAAGTAATGTGGTCCTAATGGAAGGTTAAAACATGGGAGAATTAAGCTTGAAAGGGTCAGAACTGAAAGTCAAAGCAAAAGTCAAGCTTTTGCGACTTTCGGTTATAAATTGACCTTAGACTATTAATTGTCTGGTTAGAACTGATAAAACATGTTTTAATATTGATTACCAAGTCATTAGAATGTCAAAATATAATTTAGAACATCCGTTTTATTAATTAGAATCATTTTTGTAATTTATGTCCAGTTTGACTTTTTGTCAAACTACTTTGACCTGACAATTGACAGTCAAACGAGATAATTAGGAGGTGCCCTTTTAAGGGTTAATCACCTACACTAATGTGGTCTTATAACCACTTTCAATTTGATCAGTGGTTAAGCCACATGTAATTAAAACTAAAGTCAAACTAATTTTATGATAAGTTTGACTTTAGAGTTATTAAGCTAAATTAAACAACTAAACAAGAAATTAGAGGCTTACTTAAGGTCCTAGCAAACTTTTCTAAACTTGATAATCCTCTTCTTACTGATGGAAGCTCCATAACAAGTCCCACAAGTGAATTGTTTGCAAAGTGTGTTTATGAACACAAGACTAGCTCTCCTTATATAGCAAATTCCTTGAGTTTAGATCAGTTCCAGGTGTAATTGGAGGCCCTGGGATCACCCCAGGTGTCCTAGCTATTGATAATAACCGACTTATAGCTTAATAGATAGTTACAAACTAGGCTAAGGCGGTGGAACAGGCCAAACCCACACCTGGAAATGTTTTTCTGATACTGGGGAACTCAGGCGGGGCGCGTAAGCCGAAGGGGAGGGCTTACGCGGGCCGCTTGGACCGGCTGATCAGGTAAAACAATTTTAAATGTTGGCAGCTTTAGTCCCTGATCGTTTTAAACCCTTTTTAACTCCATTTTTGGCATCCAAGGCCCTTGTAGTTAATTTGTTGAGGCTCAAGGGTGTATAAACTAACTTCGTTAGGCTCCGGTTCGTTAAATATCTCTATGAAAGCAAGTTTCATCAAGTTGACACTTTTGGCCCAAAGTCTTGAAAACATGCCTAACGATCTCGAAACCACGTGAAATTTATACCACTTATTCTTAAGAGTATATTTGAATATTTCGAAGCCTCGTTTTTGTTAAAAGGTCACTCAGAGGTCAGAATTGACATGTTGACACGTTTAACCCTTGTAATTTAAAAATCTTTCGATTATTTTCATAAACAACTTCGTATATCTAATCAATCACTCGTTTAAGAATATATTCACCATGTAAGGTCATTCAGAGGCATAAGTTTGGCATATTGACACTTTTAGTCCCTTTGGTTTCATAGTTTCACTGTTTGGAAACTTTGTTCCTTCAAACTAAATCTTTCATATCTTTAAAGTTTAGGACACGTGTCTTTACATAATTGGACACGTTTTTACGTGGTGTTACATTGGCTCACTTCAAAGGCATCCCTTGGCAAACAACTACTCTCCCACTTTGCTACCACTCCACCACCGCTACATCACCAACACCCACCACCATCATCCATCATCCATCTTTAGAGTGTGTAGTAGTCTCGGGATCCAAGATTGATAGTAAGAGTTCTTGTCAATCAAAGGCCATGGTTGGTTAAGCCTCTTACATCACTTGGTGAAGACAAGTCTTTTATGTATTACTTTTGATTTTTAATCTTTCGGCACTTTTTATTTAGTTTTGTATTAATGACTTTAATAACTAGTTTCTTATGTTGAAGGTGAATTTTCTTTATCACTTGTCCGTGGTGTCTTGGCGTTACTTTACTGTCTATATAAAGTAAAAGATTGCATCATTCATATCTCTACGGTCTATATAGAGATATGTTGGCTACCTGGTCGGGGGTTAAGGGAATGGTTTAGTAAGGTTCTTGCCTTGTTCAGTGCATAGATCCTGCAAGGACCTGGTTCAAGTTTACTAGGACCTCCTTCAATACCCACTGGTATTGGATGGCAGAGGTGCGAATGGCTTGAACCCCTCATATGTAAACTACTATTAATACATTAAACCGGCTACTTGGGATTGTATCCTTGCTGACTCAAACCACTTAGCCGAGGGTAACGTCACCTTCAAAAGAGGGGCCTACCACCTTTTGCATTAATAACTTAAATAATTATCTTTCAATATTCCGACCCTTTGGGATTGTATCCTTGCTGACTCAAACCACTGGGTTGAGGGTAACGTCACCTTCAAAAGAGGGGCCTACTACTATAACTAAGATAATCTCTTAAAAAGTCCGTAAGTGCAAAAATCATCAAAGGATACATTAAAGGCGAGTCGGATCCAAGTGATTCATCTTGTCTATTTGTTTTTATTTTATTTTATTTCTGCATTTTTAGTTTTCATTTTCATGTTTAAAACTTCTTTCTCAAAAATCTTAGATTGATTAGACGTTGAGGATAAACCAGTATTAAAAGCTCTTGTGTCCTTGGACGACCTCGGTATATTACCAACGCTATACTACGCTTACGATGGGTGCACTTGCCCAAGTGTGTCTTTAGTGTTAGTAGAATATCATGTTTTATAAATTTAAAACTTGACTAATGCGTAAAATGGCCTTAAAATATCAATAATATCATATCACACCTAACGCACACCAAGTTTTTGGTACCGCTGCCGGGGACACAAGGATTTTAAGAAAGCTTAAAATCGAACGCCTAATCATTTTTCAAAACCTTTTTAAAACTGCACGCACATTTTTACATTTTTAGAAACTTTTTGCATTACAGTAGTCTGAACACGGGGCCATGCTCACTGAACACGCCCTGTGCTGCATAAAAATAACAAAAACATTTCAAAACACCCAGATACAGAGTCTGAACACGGGGCCGTGCTCACTGAACACTGCCCCGTGCTAAACTAAACCAGTAATAATTTTTTAAAATGCCCAGATACAGAATCTGACCACGGGCCGTGCTCATTGAACACGGGGCCGTGGTGAGCCTCTGTTTCCGTTTTTTATTTTGTTTTCTATTCCCGAGACTCTTTTGTGGTCTACTGAGTGATTCTTATGGATCAATACTCAGGAGGTTACAATTACTACTATGATGAGGATGATTATGAAGAAGAGTATTGTACCGTTTGCGGTAATCCTCACTCGGTACAATATTGTGACCTATTCGAACCATCTCCTTCGTATACATACCATGAGGAGCATAGGTACGAGCCAACCACTTCATATACGTACTATGAAGAACCAAGGTATGAACCTTCCACTTCATACACATACTATGAAGAAACAAGGTATGAACCTTCTCCCTCATACTCATATCTTGAAGAACCAAGGTATGAACCTTCTCCATTATATACTTACTATGAGGAACAATGGTGTGAACCACCTACCTCATATGAGTATTATGAAAGGCCAAGGATCGAACTTCCGCACTCAAGCTTTTGGGATACTTATCCCGCTCACTTTGACGAACCACCAACTATCATCCCCGTAGCTGAAAGAATAGTAGAACACCCGAAAACTATCGAACGTTACATAAAAGAATCCCGCGTGAGGGAACAGATAGTTTGTACTAAAGAAGTAATTGTAATAGAGGTAAAAATGGAAGAACAAGAAAGTGAAAAACAGACGCATGAACCAAACAACGAAAAAGGTAAGTCCAAAAACGCTAATCTTCAAAAAGTGTCTAGTTTTCAAGAAATTAATCTCTTAACACCTTCTTTCGAAAACCATTGTTTGGTACCTACTCATGCCAAGTTTTTAAAAAAGTTAAACACTAACACTAAAATTGACGAAATGGTAAGCATTAAGTAAACAATTGATCAAACTACGCTAATTAAAGATGATCCATTTGAAATTAACATTACACCGGTTCCGTGTTTCTTTCAAAATTCCTTTATTAGTAATATTACAATCGATAAAGATCTTTGTGTTAATATAAAACCAAACTAGATTTTCAAAAAGTTAAGTATTAGTGATTTTTCTCCACTTCAAATACCCATTTTTCTTTCTAATCGGGAAATAATAAAATCAATGGGAGTAGTTGAAGATGTGTTAGTTCAAACAAGTCAAACGGTAGTCCCGACCGACTTCGTCATTCTTGATGATGCTCCACTCATGTTGGGACAACCTTTTGTGAAAACCCACAAAGCTTTGATTAGCCGGAAGCAAAACAACCTACCAATTCAATTAGGGGCCGACAAAAAATATGTCGATCTTGCCCAATCAATGAAATATCCAATTGGCAATTACGACCCCCTAATTGAAGATGAAGAACCACCCGATACGGAAGACGAAGTCAACTACTTTGTCGAATAAGAGGTCGCCATTGAACAAACATTTTTGGTTCTTGACCAAAATGAGCAACCAAATAAGGAGTCTCCTAAAGACCCACCACTTGAGCTCAAACAACTCCCAAAAGGTTTGGGATATGCTTTTCTCGATAAGGATGGTAAGCTACCCGTAATTATTTCTTCAAAATTAACTAGTTTAGAAAATGAAAAATTAATTACACTTTTGAAAAAACAGAAAAACGCGATCGCATGGAAGCTTATAGATATTAAAGTAATAAGCCCTTCCATGTGCATACACAAAATTTTAATGAATGATGACTATAAATCGGTGATACAACCACAACGAAGAGTAAATAGAAACGTTCAAGAGGTGGTTAAAAACGAAGTCATCAAACTACTTGACGTCGGACTCATCTACCCAATTTCCGATAGCCGTTGGGTAAGTCCCGTTCAAGTAGTTCCCAAGAAAGGAGGTATGAAGGTGCTCACTAACGAAAAAAATGAATTAATACCAACAAGAACCGTCACCGGATGGAGAGTGTGTATAGATTATCGTCGATTGAATGAGGCAACCTGGAAAGATAATTTCCCTTACCTTTTATTGATCAAATATTAGAAAGATTATCCGGTCACAAATTTTATTGTTTGTTAGATGGTTTTTAGGTTACTTTCAAATACCGATAGCTCCCGAAGACCAAGAAAAAACAACATTCATATGTCCCTACGAAACTTTTGCTTATCGACGCATGCCTTTTTTTCTATGTAATGCCCCCGCAACTTTCCAACGTTGCATGGTGGCCATCTTCCATGTTATGATAGAAAAGACTATGGAAGTCTTCATGGACGACTTTTCTATCTTTGGAGATTCATGTGACCAATGCCTCGATAACCTTGAACGAATGCTATACTGATGTGAGGAAACTAACCTCGCCCTTAATTGGAAAAAAATGCCATTTCATGGTAACGGAGGGAATAGTACTCGGTCATAAAATCTCAGGCGAAGGAATGGAGGTTGATCGGGCTAAAATAGACACCATTTCCCGATTACCACCCCCATCCCCCGTTAGAGCCATCAGAAGTTTCCTAGGACATGCCAGATTTTATAGACGATTTATCAAAGACTTTTCTAAAATCTCAAGACTTCTAACAAAATTACTTGAAAAAGATGCTCCGTTCATCTTTGACAAGGATTACAATCAAGCATTTTTAATACTAAAAGAAATGCTAGTCAATGCACCAATCATGATAGCGCCTGATTGGAAATTACCTTTCGAAATCATGTGCGATGCAAGGGACTTTGCAGTTGGAGCTGTCTTGGGACAACAAAAAGATAAGCATTTTCACCCAATATACTACGCTAGTAAGACACTTAACGATGCACAAGAAAATTACACAACAACTGAAAAAGAATTACTAGCTGTAGTATTTGCTTTTGATAAATTTTGTTCTTATCTTGTTCTTTCTAAAATGATAGTTTATACAGACCATGCAGCCATTCGTTATCTCTTTGAAAAACAAGATGCCAAACCACGTTTATTTAGATGGATTCTACTCCTCCAAGAATTTGACATTGAAATAAAAGACAAAACAGGAGCAGAAAACACCGCTGCAGATCATCTATCCCGCTTGGAAGATCCAGCTTTAGAGGCAACTAGGGACGAGCTCATCAATGAAAAATTCCCAACGGAATCCTTAGAAATGGTGGAAAACCAATAAGAACCATGGTACGCCGACTACGCCAACTACCTAGCTAGAGGAATAGTCGCAAAAGGATGGTCGCATCATCAAAGAAAAAAATTCTTTGCCGATGTAAAGCATTATTTTTGGGAAGATCCCTTATCTTTTCAAAATATGTGCCGACCAACTTATCCGACGATGCGTACATGGTAGTGAAGCAAGAAAAATTCTCCGCCATTGTCACGAAGGACCATACGGAGGACATCATGGTGCCGCTAGTACCGTCACGGAAGGTATTTGATTCAGGATTCTATTGGCCAACCATTTACAAAGACTCCCAAAGTCTTATCAAGACATGTGATCCGTGCCAACAGTCAGGTAATATTTCTTCCAAAAACGAAATGCCACAAAATGGCATTCTTGTTTGTGAAATTTTTTATGTGTGGGGACTAGACTTTATGGGACCTTTCCCACCGTCAAAATGAAACAAATATATACTTGTGGCAGTAGATTACTTATCAAAATGGGCCAAAGCCGAAGCTCTTCCAACAAATGATGGAAGAGTTGTGGTAAGATTCCTGAAACGACTATTTTCTCGTTTCAGAACTCCAAAAGCGTTAATAAGTGATAGGGGTACCCATTTTTGTAACCATCAACTTGATTTTTTTTTAACAAGATATGGGGTCTATCACCGTATCTCAACCACATATCACCCTCAAACAAATGGACAAGCCGAAGTGACTAATCGAGGTTTAAAAAGAATACTTGAAAAAACCGTAGGATTAAATAAAAAAGAATGGGCTGATAAATTAGACGACGCTTTTTGTGTTTTTGAATAGCATATAAAACAGTTATAGGTACCACCCCATACAAGCTTGTCTATGGAAAAAGTTGTCATTTGCCAGTAGAGATAGCACACAAAGCCTACTGGGCATTAAAAAACGTAAACTTAGACATTGAAATTGCTGGAAAGAATCGATTTTGTCAATTAAATGAATTAGACGAATTAAGGAATCAAGCATGCTCTAACTCAGAAATTTATAAGGAAAGAATGAAAAACTTGCATGATAAACATATTAAACCTAATGAATTTCGAGTAGGAGATCAAGTCCTATTGTTTAATTCGCGACTTCGACTATTTCCTGGGAAATTAAAGTCTAGGTGGTCGGGACCTTTTTCTATCACCCATATTTTTCCACATGGTGTAATTGAAATTAAATCTCGGAATGGAATTCCATTCAAAGTCAACGGACAACGGCTAAAGCTTTATCAAGGATTCATTGAGGATGAAGAGGAAGAGATCTCGCTACAAGCGATCGAGTAATAAACAAAGGTTTGCATACTAACATCATGTCTTGTAGGTAATGGACTTCGGGAAACTTCGAAAAATCGGTAAGATTTCTAAAAAAAGTTTTGGGAAACAGGTCACTCACATTGCACTATAAAAAAAGATTTTTAGCCACCCACGGTGTCGCAACCCCCGATCCCTGATCCCCGGGAACGGGCGGTCGCGAGCCAGTTTCGGTGGTATCGTGTATCGTTTAATTTGGCAGCGGAATTTTTCATCAGGGCCGTAGTTAGGAAATGTTTATCAGAGTAAAATACCACCACTTATATAAATAAACATATTGGGATAAAACCCAAGTTTTTATTACAAGCTGATTTACAGGGATAAATCCCATTTTATTTGAATTAAAACACCTTCTTTATTTAGGTAACTTTTATAGCCACTTTTCCAAGCCTTCAGTGCTGTCCAGCTGGCTACTAATTGGCTTTCTGTTAAGATCTGAGTTTGGTTTTGATTGTGTTTTATGTTTGAATTAAGATGAAGATGGATGAGTTGTGCAGCGGAATTAAGATGGAAACAAACTTTGCACACAATCAAACGAGAGAATTGCTTTAATCAAACATTTTCCACAAAGAACCGAAAGATTGAATTTATTTCAATAACGATTACAATGCAATGTATGAATACAAACTCCCCCTCAGCCTGAGCTCACAGTGTTTGTTCGTGCAGGAAGAAGATTTTGCGATGAGCTAATAGAACAGTACAGAGCACTGTTTTATTTATAGGCACGAGCAAACCACTGAAGCATCTAAGCTGACGTCACCATGAAAGTGACATCTAACCTCCTAACAAACTCTAACCTCTGATCTATACAACCTCTGCTATGCTAACTACTGTTATTACGTTAAATTACATAAAGACATCTAAACTACTGCTGCATCCTTCCACTGATGTGAACCCAGCAGTACTTGTTATGATCAGCAGAGCTTGACTCAAGGCAGTAGATTGAACAGCAGAGCTTTAGTCTTCCATTAGTCTTTTACTTGATCAGTAGTTTGTAGGTCAGCAGTTTGTACGGTCAGCAGTTTGTATGATTAGTAGATAGGAGGTCAGCAGATGTTGAAACCACTTTCAAGGGGAGAGATTTGTATGCATAACATCTGCTTATTCTGGATCCCCTGCTCTGATCCAGTTTTGGCTTTAATTATCTGTTCCTTTGGTAGGGTTCAATCCCAACAATCTCCCCCTGGAACAGATAATGCCAAAACCCTTCATTATTGTGGAACTTTATGCCTCATCAACAGTTCCCTTATCTGACCTTTAAGTTGTAACTCAAAGTCTAGGGCATCTGTGTCATCTTCATCCCTACTAAGTGGAAGATCAAGGAGATCCTGCATATCTTCAAGATTTAGGCCAAGTGCTTGTTCCCTTGATATTTTCTTCACTTCTCCACTAGACCTGAACATAGTCAGTACATGGGTCTGTTTGTCAGTTTCCCACTTTAGTACTTTTGAGCCTGGTGGGTTTCTTGGGAGATTTTTATTGGATTAGGTGTTTGGAGATGCAGGCCTATTGATGACTGTCTGAGCAGTACTTGCAGGTTGATTCAGGCCAAGAGTATCAGCTATCATCTGCTTAATGCCTTCTTTTACAAGCTCATCTCCTGCCATTAATTCTGCCACCGTTTCAGTAACCAACTATTTTTGTTGCCTTCTTTTAAAGATGGCTGCACCAGCTGGAGTAGTGGCTCTCCTGATTTGCAGCTTTGAGGGTCTTTTTGAAACCTCTGCTTTAGGATAGTCAGGCTTTTGTGGAGCATTTGGATTGTCTTTCTTAATTTCTCCAAACTTTTGTAGGTAGCCCTGACTTTATCTTCTTTCCATCTCATCACTTGATTTTTGGACCCATAATCAGCAGCAACCAATTCCTCTTTCGTTCTCTTCAGCTCTAGTGTTTTGTCAGGCATATTCTTTTTGTGTTTTAACCAATCTGGAGGAGTGTGTTTGACCTTCTTATTTATCATTTCTTGAATCCTGGCTGCTTCTTTTTTAAGCTCAGGAATGGTCCACTCCTTGTACATATACTTTTCTCCCTTGTACTTCTTGGTTGCCATGATGCTTTCAATGTAGTCTTTTCTCAAAGTTTCATCTGCTCTCTCTGAGATCTGTTGACATACATTTTTTTGCAAATTGCTCTAAGGATCTGACTTGTGTGAGCAAGAATTGGTAATTCTGCTGAATTTCTCTATCAGATTTTCCTTGTGCATTTCTTTTTGAGATATCCTCTGCTTGTTTAGCTTTGACTTTCAAATATTCTTCAATATTGTTTGGCCTTGGATATCCTTTAACTGATGGCGACTTCCTTTTAGCAGGGTCATCCTCATAGTAGAAGGATTTGATCTCTTCTCTAACTGCTTCAAGTTCTAGAGGAAATTGGACACCTGCAGGAGTAATGACAGGGATTGATTGTTGTACTTGAGCTGATGAGAGAGGAACCGACTTTGGTATCGTAACAAGTGATAGAGATTTTGAAGATGTTGGTGGTGGTGATGGTGAATCATCATCTGGTATGAAAATTCTTCTCCTTTTTATTGTAGGAGAGGCATATGATGTTTTGGGTGGATCAGTGGTGGTGATTTGAGTGGCAGTGATTTGTGATTGACTAACAGCTGTTGAAACAACTGGTGCTTCAACCACCATTGTCATTACAACAGATGTTGTAACATCTGTTGTCTTCTGCTTTTTGGCAGGAGGCGATGGTGGTGATGATGGTGGTGGTAAGATAGTGGTTGTGGTGTGTGTTGAAGTGATGGCAGATGTTGGAGCAACTGAAGTACCAGCAGATATTTACAACAACTTTTTGGGTGGAGGTTTGATGTTGGGGGCTTTTGGATGGTGGTTTTGGAGTATGCTTTGTGAGTCTGGATGGTGTGGACTTGGGTTCCCTTACTTTTCTAGTGGGATTTCTTTTTAGCTCAGGATTTTGAACATCCTTTAGCCCAGAACAACCCTGCGCATTCAGCTCCATGTAAGCTCTTTTCTCCTTATTCCACCTTGACATATCCTTTGCCGCTCTGTCCCTTTTTACACTTGCTATAGCTTCATCAAGTGCATTTTGGGTAACATCAACCTTTTTGCTACCATCTGGCAAAGGTATCTGCTTGGTCATATTCTCCATTTCTAGTTCTATGTAGAGACCATCATCTACTCCTTTCTTCTTTCATTCTTTAATTTTCTCCCCCTTTTTGGCATTATCTGGGGGTAATTGATCAATGAAGAGAACAGCTGGAGGAGCAGTGCCAGTGGTTTTCAATATGTGGGCCTTGAGAGCCTTGATGTCTGCTTGTGTGTTCCTGAACCTAGACTCCATTGTGTTTCTCAGCTCTTGTACATGTATTGCATGTTGTTGATCAGCCATTTGTTTTTGTTGTTGGAAAAAAGGTTGAAATAGATTCCAGAGCTCATTTGCAGCAGGTGCTTGTGGTGGAGCAGGTGCTTGAGGTGGAACAACAGTGGATTGCATCTTTTGTACTTTCAACAATTGTTGTAGCATGTCTTTGATATCTGCAACCGCTGTATCTAGTTTGTCAACTCGTTCTGTCAAATCCAGATATTTTAAACCATCACCCAATTTAATGGGATCATCTGATTTGCCATTAGCAGTAGTTTTATCAGTGGTTGAGGTAGGGAGTGTACTCCAAACATTAACCACTACTGCCCCCTTTTCTTGGTACTGGGGTCTTCTTCCTTCAACACTTGACAGCCTTTTGATGTTGCCAGTGGTCAAAACAAATCCGCTGGTGGATGTCAGAGGTGCTATGGAAGGAATTGCCTCCAAGGAAGTCTTATTGATGTAACCACTGTCTAAATGCAAACCAGTGGGTTCAACACTTGTAGTGGCTGCTTCCCTTGGATTACCACCAAGAGTTACTTGTAACTCAAGGGGTGTAACCTCCTCAGGCTGTGTTGGTGGGTTAGCAAAGATTGATACATCAGACCCAGTCATTTGTTGAGGCATGTTCTCATTGATAGGTGATTGAGAAGGACTGGTTTGTGCCTGGTTCAAATCAATTGCATCCAACAAAAGTTTAGTTGGTGGGGGAATTGTGGATGTGAGGTTTGGTGTAGAAAGAGAATTTGCCCCGCGCATTGGGCTGTGGATGATGGAAGCAAGTGATTCCAGAGCATCATATTGTGGTGTCCCTATATGTACAACCTGTTCTTTTTTAGAAGAAACAGGAGGAGTTTCGGTTATAGGTTGAGATATATGTACCAACTGCTGTGAGGAAGTAGCAGCAGTGGTTTCTTGTGACTTTTGTTTTATCACTGGCAGTTGCTCTGGTATCTCATCCTCCAGAGTTGCCTTTTTGATAAGTTTGGGGGGTTTTTAAGTTTTCCTTTTGTTTGGCTTTTGGTGATTAAAGGTGTGGGTTTCAAAGGAGTTGTTTTGCTACTTTGATCACCTTGAGCAGTGGGCTCAGCAGCAGATACCTGAGGAGCAGTGGTAGCTGCTAAATTCTGCTCAGGCACCTCTGCTTGTGTCTTGCAAGGTGTTGACATTCTTGTAAAAGTTTCAGCAGTTAAGCTATGCATTTGAAGAGAGTCACCTTGTTTTATTGCAGCCTCATCCTTACCAAGTTTCTTTTCAAAATAATAACTTAGAAATCTTGGAAACAGTAAGAATGCCTTTGTTTTAACATTTTTAACCAGATCATTAAAGATTACCTAAGAATAATTAAAATTTTCGTTTTGAAGAATAGCATACCCCAGGTTTTGAATCTTTAATGGTATTTCATTAAAAGCATTGGTTTTGTTTGAAACACACATTAGGAGGGTATGAAATAAAAACCTTGTTGTAGAAGGGAAGAAACCTTTTTGTAAGGTATCCTTCTTCATCATTGTATCTGCATACCCTCTTTCAATGAAGTCAATTTTTAACTCGTTTTTAGGAAAAGAAATTTTACCTTTCTGATCATCTAGTTGAAAGACCTCCGAGATAAATTGTAGTGTGATTTTGACAGCTTTACCCTTTAGAGAAGAGTTAATGACTATTACAGCTTCTCCTTGTTTTTCAAGGGTTGCATCCTTCCAAAGCTCTCTTTGGGTCGCCAAGTAAATTGGTGCATCTGCTGTTAACAAAGTTTTGTACTTTGATGCAGATAGGATATCAATGATGGAGTCGAAAGCATCTGTGGTGCCGGGTTTTGTGAGAAGACCCAGAAGGTTGTGAGACGGTTTGTGTGGAATTTCAGTGGGTTTGGCCTTTTGAGAGGCTTCTTTTGATGATGATTTGGAAGTGGGTTTTGCAGATGTGACAACCCTCACCAAACTAGGTATCCGTACGACTTAATTAATGATTAATTACTGCTTAATTACTGTGCTTGTTTGAACTAGCTGATGAACTGCTACTTGATATCTGATACATGTACTTACTTGCATCATACTTTACTTATCGTCACTACATTATTTACATACTGAACCTTAGTGACAAACATGATGCACAAAAAGAACAGTAGCACAATAGCAGATAACCTATTGAACATGCTGATAAAGCCAGCATCAGGCAGACACTGCCTCTAAGGCCTGTAAGAGCCTGAGATAATTGCTACACTAATGGTGAGTGTAGGGATACAAGGTTTGTAGAACTGCGTCTCTAGGAATAAGTTATAATGACTGGATGTGCCTAAAACGTACTCTAAGCACAAAACTCAGCACTTTACATAACAATCCGGCTTCTAGCTAACTAGTAAAGTGCCAAAACATGAGAAAAATATTACTAGACACTTTTCAAAGTGTCGGAAATAAGTTGTGTCACTAAAAATAACAATAACGACACTTTAAAGCTTTATTAAGCGCTTTAACGGATTACTATCCAACCGAACAACCGGGCGTTGCCCGAAACATGAAAATATTGTTATTTTCATTATTTATCTTTTTCTGAGCCAGTTAGGGTCCCTGAATACCCTAACACCCATTGTAACACGTGACACACCACTAACCGGGTTAAGCACTTAATTAACTATACTTAACCTAACTATTTAACCTAACTACTAGTTGGTTTCGGACTAGACCCCCCCCCCCCCATTGCAAACCGTCCCCATGTAGGGGGACACACTTGTCCTTGTTGATTTGTGTAAATCCCATGTGCTTAATATCTAGGAGGCACATTATCCTTTGGTTAATTACACAAAGTTTGTCTATAAGATTAACACTAAACACAAGACCATCATCCATCACATTTCACCACAAACACAACTCTCTCTCTTTCTCTTTGGCTCTCGGCCGAACCCACACCCACACATCCATCCATCCTTCGATCTTGTTCAAGCCATTCCAACATCATACAAGCTTCAAGGATCACGTATTAGGAGGCTTGGTGCACTCGGAGTTTGAAGGACCTCTTTATCTAGCTTTTATCCACCCGATTTACGTCTAGATCCTTCCCTAGCCTCGAGCTAGAGGTATAATGCTTAAAACTCGTACTTGAACTAATCTAAGGTGGTTAATAAGATGTATGATGATTAAAACTCGGAATCTGGCATTTTGAAGCATTAAAGTTTACTAAACTTGCAAGTATTGTTGGTTAAAAGCACTTAAGTTGTGTAAAACTTGTAGTAATTAAAATATATGATTATTTAGGCGCGATCTATGATGTGGTAGCTCGGATCATCGTTTAACCCGGTTTGGTAAGGTCATGGATCTTAACATAAGCATGTTTTGAATGATACAAGGGTTAAAAGGTGAAACTCTACCACACGCGAATCATGAACTTGTGTAAAAGAGTTTTACTTGTAAAATTGTGTTTAAAACTAGCAGATCTACGCATCTGCAAGTGGTATTTTCGAAGAACCACGTATCAAAGAAATCATGTATTTAAAAGATGGATTTTACACTAACAAGCATGATTTTTATAAAACCACAAGTGTGTAAACACTTGTGAAATGAAAAGATCCGACAAAATAACGGTTTTTTTGTAAAAGATGACGGGAAGTTGTAAAGATGGATTTTCTCTAAAAACGAGGTTTTTACAAGATCAAATTACCTTATATGAAGATCTACTAAATTTAAGGGGATTTACACCACAGTTTTGGGAAAACTACAAGTTCATGTAATTTTTGGCAATTTACACATATGTGATTAGTTGTTGTGAGAAAAGTTGTTCTGATCAAATAAAGAAAATTGTTGAGTTGATTTGTTAAAGAAAATGATACGCTTGAAAGCGTGGCCACCTCCAGTTACAGAGGAAACTCTGGCGAAATTTTTCTAAAAACCTAACACTTAGAACCATTTACACTACAAGCGTTAGAATTATTTTTGACATGTTTTCAAAACATAAATTTCGCCATGACTTTATTTACTAAATATTCGGAGGTGGGATTTTCACAGAATTTAACGTGATAAATATATATTTTCACACACTGTTTATGATTATTTTGTGGAAATACATAAATATTATTTTTAGAGTAAAAATAATATTTACGAACGTTAACGAATCCAAAATAATACGAACACTTTCACCATAAATATATAAGTTACACCGGTAATTATATTACCACTCGATTGTTAAAACGTAACTTACGCACTTACGGAAACATTTATGAACGCGTATTTTAACAACATATTATTGGAGAAAAATTATGTGAAATGAAAATATAATATTTTTGAGAAAAATACTTATATTTTGGAATTGGAAATATATATATATATTAAGTGAGACTTAATGACTTAATTTGAACACACATGTATTGAATCCCCCATCCTTGGGAAGGAGATTAACTACCAAGTATATACAGAACGTAAACACGAAATAGTTGTCTAACTATTTCCCAAAGACTTAAACTATAAAGCTAAGGCACGGCCGTCCGTCTAATAGAATTAGCACTTGTATGTCGTCGCACAGCTGCCTGATTTGGAGTACTTGGTAGAGACGCACCGACTGTGAGTTCATGTCCCCCTTTGTCACACCCCAACCAATGGCGGAAACATCGGGATGAGACGAAGTGTGAAGATTGCTCGAGACATCATAACACTATTTGCGACAATATTTAATTTAAACCGTTTTCATTTCATAACCACATTGTCAACAATACAAGAATTTCAAGTAACAACAAGTTTCAAAAGAAATACTTATAACATAAGCAAAATTGATACGACATATTAAACCTAACGTCTATATGTGTATCTAGGCATCAACGCTACTTCTTTTCATAGCATCGTCATCATCAACCTGTAACATGTTTAAAATACAATTCAATGCAAAAGCAAAGGCGAGTATACAAGTTTGGTACGTACACAACAAATGATAAGTTTTGAACAATTCCTCATAGCAAGCATGTGATTCAAGATAAATGTAAAAACATGGTATGTGTCTAACATATCAAACCAAGAAAACGCAATATGCTCATGACATAACCACAAGTTACGGGCGGCGGGTCGTTAATCCTATAGCTCTAAAATTGGCGGATGTTACAGTCTCCCCTACTTTAGGAGATTTCGTCCTCGAAATCTAAGATTAACGTATTTGCATAAAAATTTAGAACAATCCACATGACATACTTAGTTAACAAGATTAACGTATCCCTGGCATGTGAATACACAGGTCAACCCATCGTGTATGTTAAGGTGTGGCTTCTTACGAAGTTAATGACAAGTTTATCACATAAAGTTTCACCCAAGTAACACGAATCCAATATAACATATTAGCATGCACGTGAAATAAGTTCAATTTTTTTTTGAAAAGGGACGTTTAATCATAAAGTTTCATTGAGAACGAAGAAAAGTTGGTAACTACCTCTGAGGTAAGGGTGTCACCCCAAGCTCATTGGTGAAGTTGGAAAGTGAGCGGAGCTAATCATCAATGTTAGGGAATCACCCCTATCTTGATGATAAGTTTCCATTTTTTTGGAATATGAGTATTAACAAGCATTAAGATGTATCAAAGTATTCATATATAATGGATAATTTTGTGTTTAAGCAAAATGTTCATGTGTAAGTTTTTTGATAAGTAAACATGTTACACCCCAAAAGTGGTAAAAGAAAAAGGGGGAAATACGAGTATACTCACATAATTGCTAAGTCTTCCGATTATCCGTATGACGAGTTGACTAGATTAGAAGATTGGAACACCGAAGTCACCCTATATGGGTAAACGATGGTGCATGAGTAAACGTAAATCTGACGAAGGATTCGAATTGGAATTTAAAATATATTTAGTTGACATAAATGTATGTTTATATAAATATGTATATACATATTATACAGTTTAAGTAATATTTCCAAATTAATTATATCAAAAGTATTGTTGAAATGTTGTCAAAAATAAAAATAATTATACATTTATAGCTATTTTATAAAAATTAATCGAAGTTGATAGGTTTCGGTTTATAAAAGTAACGTGTTTCGTTTTACGGGCTTTTACGAAAAACGGGCAGAGCTTCCTCTGTTTTGGACGATCCCGGCAACACAAGTTGTCGATTCATTTGCCAAAATTCAACAATCAACGAACATTATATTTTTATACGAGTTAAATAACAAAAATAATAATAATAATAATAATAATAATAATAATAATAATAATAATAATAATAAGTGTGGTTATACAAGTTTCAAGTTGCGAATAGCGAACGAGTCCAACTAACAAAATATATAAACAATATTAATAACGATTTGTGCCGTTAGGATCATACCAAGTTGCGGATCGACAGTTGACCAGCTTTGACCAAGCCGAATCTGACCGAGGCAGAACCTGAGCCGAGAAAAAAAAGAACACCCGACAGGGTTCAGAACTGACCCGAGAATACCCTGCTGAACCGAAACTAATCAGTTTTTGACCGAACAACCCAAACTCGCGACTGAGATCTGAGCCGATGCGAGTTTGACCCAAAAGAATCTCGAAGTTACAAAACCTGAACCAAACTGAAATAACCAAAAAAACCACCGATGTTGAATCGAAATTTAAACCAAATACAACCCGAATCAAAACTGACCCGAATAACTCCATCCTTACCTGAACCGAGATATGACCCGAACAAGGACCGCGGGTTGACCGAACAGCAACGAACCGAACTGGAACCCGTAACCGAGCCGGAGCTGAACCGAGAACAACACAACCCGAGAACCAAGACTGACCGGACCACCGCCGCCGTCTCTACCTCTCGTCTCTCTCTCTCTCTCTCTCTCTCGCTCTTTCGTCTGTGCTCACGCCATCATATGCCACCACCGAAATGGTGGTGGCCGACCGTTCGATTAAGCAGAGGTGGGGGGGCCGTGTTGTAGTATAGGTCGAGAGGGAGAGGTAGGTGTGAGTGTGGTGGTTTGGATTAGAGATTTGTGAAGATGAAGAGGTGAGGGGTCTGATGTATACGAAGGGCTGCAAAGGAAGGATTAGGGTTTTTTTCATTTGTTGAAAATGGTGAGTAGCAAAGTATGGTTGGTGAGTTGTCTGCACGTATAAATCGATTGGGATTAGGGTTCAGCATTTTAGTTTTAGGAAACGACCAATATAGTCCCTTAACTTTGAAAGGTTAACTAAATTAGCTTAGATAACTTGGTTTAAGTTATAAAACATAGTTGATCAAATTAACTAGGTTAGTTTGTTATTTGACTAACTTTAAAAGTTAACGGGACTAAATAAATTTATTACAAAAGTAAACTTTTAAATAGTAAAATTAATTTATTTAATTAATTAAACTATGAATAAATAACCATTTTTTATAACGGATTAGATTACAGTCAAAGATGTTTCGACGATTAAAACGAAACAACGAATGCTAGGATCCCAAGTTTCCAAAAATGGAAATATGAACAATGGATTCTAAATATGGAAAGTATGAAAAACGCGGGCGTTACAGTCTCCCCTACTTTAGGAAATTTCGTCCCGAAATTTATTCAAGAGGTAGACTTTGAACGAATGACCCTTAAAGAGTGTAAGTATAAGAATAGTATAAGTGTTGGATAGATGAACGTAGTGTGTTTAGAATGAAGACTCGTCGTTGGATAATCGGATATAATGCGTTTGTGAGTTGTCTAAAGTTGTATTAGGTCTAAAAAGGTCTGCAAAACACTGAATTTCTCATGGCACATTTTACGAAACTTGGTAACATGGTGAAAACACTTATATATAGGAAGTACCAGCGGCGTATCCACCATGTTTTAACCACCTTACGTCTGCTTCGTTATTCGTGTCATGTTACGTTCCGTGTCTTACCATACACAATAGTACACCCTATGGTTCTCATACGCCTATCACTATAATCCCGTGTGCACCCGCGATTATATTGATCGTCGCATGATCCGCATAGCTTGTACTAGTCGTGTATGAATCAGGGTATACATAATTTAAAAATTAAGAATGTGTACGTGTAAGAATGTAGTATGTAAGCAAGTCCATGCTTAAGTATGTATGGGACCCACGTAAGCAAATCACTCGGATTACGCTCGCGTACGGGTACGAATGTATGAATCATGAGTTTAAGTGTGAATATGCATGTATGTATGAGCATAAACATAAAACGTGTAAGTAGTATGTGGATAAGTATAAGCATAAAACATATGGAAAATGAGTATAAATGCGAGTACAACATGAGTATAAGCGTAAACACAAGGCGTATGAGTACAAATACGAGTATCAGTGTGAATATAAGATGTATGAGCATAGATATGAATATGAATGTGAATATAGGTGTAAAACATAAAGGTTAAGTATGAATAAAATATATGTGTATGAATATAAGTGTAACAAAGTTGTGTAAGTGCAAATGAAAACATAAAGCGTATGAGTATGAATATGAATATGAATACGAATGTAGTATAGACATGAACGTAAGGACAACGTAAGTGTATAATTGTGAGTGTATGTATTAGCGTAAAACGTACAAATTTTGAATCGTGAGTATGACATAAATGTGTAAGTGTGAACATAAGTGAAGGCATAAAATGTATAATAAGCATGGATGTAGAAAATAATGATTTTGTTTAAAGTATAAATCGAACTACACAAGTTTATGCGCGTAAACGTTTAAAAGAGTGAAACGCATGAGATTGTTGTGAAACATTGACTAAAACGTGTAAAATGATATGCGTGTATAGTTTGTGAATGTAAATAGATCGAGTTGTCATGAAATACAGACTCTAGTTTGTGAATGTAAAGGGAGTATTAAACGTCTATTGGTTATGTGGAAAATACTTTGTAAAGGAATGGAAATGCTACTGCGGTTTTAAAAGAGTTTACATAAGTTGAAAATTTGTCGGTTCTTATGACGTTCCCTTGTCCACGTGTTTTGAATTTAATTGACGTATTGAGTGAGGTTTTGAAAAAGTTCTAGAGATTAATAAGGTTGCATCGTTTTAAATAACTTTGTGTTAGAAAATTTTGAAACTTACAGCTTCTTGTGAAAAAAAAAATTGATCCTTAGAAAAGAAATTTGGCACATGAACTTAGTGATTGTTGAAAAATGTTTCATTGGTTTTGAAAAAGAATTTTAGTAAATGATTAAATAATATTGGTAATATTTTATAGGTGTGTGCGAAAAGTTGATTTGATTCTCAATTGAGGATAACAATCCCTAGTTTAATGGTGTGAGAGGAGCGTGTTTCAATGTTTACGTTGATTGGTGAATTTGTGGGCATCGGATTTATTAAACCGACTAGGCTGACAGGTAGTATTTTGTGAAATTTTGAAAATCGAGGAACACGCGTTTATGGTAACATTTAAAATTTTTTGTGTATGCGAGTGATGTGGAAATAGATTATAGATTAAGAGGTATGTTTAAATAATTGAAGCATTTTGAAATACATGATAAATGATTTAGGTATAAACATGATCGTGTTTACATAATATAGCCTATTAAAAGAAAGCGTTGGTAACGATCACTTAGGTAAGGGAATCACCCCTAATCCGTGGGTGAGGTCGTTGTAAGATGAGAAAAGAAGCGGAGTTAATCGTCAAGGTAAGGAAATCACTCCTATCTCGATGATATGTCTCTCCTCGTTGCAAAGTGTAATTAAAATTACGTGAAATCATGCATGCTAATAATGTATAATCGTATAAAAAGTAAGAGTATGATGTGTGCGCAAAATGAAATCTCGAAAAATTATTCAAATTGGTCAAAAGATCGAAAATAATAAAGCGTAAGCTCGAATAAAACTTGGATGGTTCCAAACGGAACATTGACTAACCAAAGTGGTCGAAGGATCTTTTGAAATTGAGTAACATGCTTTGGCCTAATAGGTGGAATACTCTCGTCGATGTCTCGGCTAACGGTACTCACCCTTCCAGTTACTACATGTTCCCAATCCATCGAAGATTCGAGACTTGGCGGGACTTTTAAAAAATCAAGGAGCGGAACTAGTCGACAAAGTGCGGGTTTCACCCCTAACTTGGCGATTTAGTATCCTAAGTGTGGTTGGTACTCGTCGGGTCAAAAGTTAATTTTGACACTTTGACGAGGGTCCACTAGAATTTGAAATTCGAATTTCTCCATCAAGGTGAGGATTTCACTCCTAACTTGGTGGTGAATTTCGTGTAAGAAAAGAAAAGTAGAAGGATCGAGAGTCATTCACCAAATTGTGGGTTTCACGCCTATTTTGGTGTAGTCGTCTCATTTTTGTATTATGAGTGTTGTCGGATTTAGAATAAAAGTAAAGTGCATGAGGGAAGTGGATGTCAAAGGAAATACATAAACAAGTATAAACACATAAGAAAGCATATCAAGAATGGTGCTTGGATAACGAAATGATAAAACATGTATTAACACATAGAGAAATATGTTTAGAGTAACACATAAAGAATCGAACAATGAAGCAAGTATTAACACATAATAAGACAAGCATTGATGCATAAGAATAACATGTTGAATATTTCTCACGAGTGATACATATGTCTAAAATAGCATAAATAAGAAACAAATAAAGTAGCATGTAGTAGTTCGAGCAAAATATACGAATAAGACTCTAAAACTATAGACTAGGTAAAAGCATTCCTACTTTTCCTAATTCCCTATAGTTATGGCTCTGATACCAATCTGTCACACCCCAACCAATGGCGGAAACATCGGGATGAGACGAAGTGTGAAGATTGCTCGACACATCATAACACTATTTGCGACAATATTTAATTTAAACCGTTTTCATTTCATAACCACATTGTCAACAATACAAGAATTTCAAGTAACAACAAGTTTCAAAAGAAATACTTATAACATAAGCAAAATTGATACGACATATTAAACCTAACGTCTATATGTGTATCTAGGCATCAACGCTACTTCTTTTCATAGCATCGTCATCATCAACCTGTAACATGTTTAAAATACAATTCAATGCAAAAGCAAAGGCGAGTATACAAGTTTGGTACGTACACAACAAATGATAAGTTTTGAACAATTCCTCATAGCAAGCATGTGATTCAAGATAAACGTAAAAACATGGTATGTGTCTAACATATCAAACCAAGAAAACGCAATATGCTCATGACATAACCACAAGTTACGGGCGGCGAGTCGTTAATCCTATAGCTCTAAAATTGGCGGATGTTACACCCTTTTCTCTAACTGTTTTCAGTTTTCTTAACTGCGGGGGTGAAATACATGTTACTTTGTTTACAAGTACTTTATACACGGTATGGTTAGCGTAAGGAGGTTTACTACTTAGATCATGTGAGTGGGTAGGCAGAAACTGGAGACCGTTAATCCTCATTGAAGGACCGAGGGACGTAAGCGGTAGATCTATCTGGGTGTAGCGAGCCCAACTCTAGGCCCAGCAGAACGGACCTCTGAGAGGCCCAGCAGAACGGACCTTGAGTGACTTTGTACCCAACGCTAAATTTGCTAGGTTTCAGTCTTCCTACTTGCACTTCACACATACTAATGGCCTTGCAAACCATTGGTGATCTCTTTTCCTTACACTGCTACATACCAGGGAATTTTTATACTTACAAGTGTTTTACATACTCACTTACACTTGAACTCGCTCAACATTATTGTTGATTTTTCAACTTACATGTATTTCAGGAAACTAAAGATCTGGCGTGGTATGTTATGTTTTCCCGCTGCATAAGGGCTCCAAGGTCATCCCAGTTTAGGAAATGTGACTCTTTCCTGGACAAGTCACAAATCTTAAACTGCGTTTATCTCATGTTGATGTTTATGTTTTTCAAGACAATGTTTTATGTTATGATGTTGTAAGTCTCTAAGACATTGGTATGTTACACTGGTTTTAAAACTTAATCAAACGGATGATCTTGCATGATTTTATTTCATATAGCTTTGTTATGGTTAAGCTATGGTATTAAGAAGTCACACCAAAATAACCACGCTTCCGCAAAGCCAGGGTGTGACAGCTTGGTATCAGAGCTCTGATCATAGCGAACTAGGATTCTTTCTCGAGTCTAGACTATGATCACTAGGGCTCTCACGAAAACATTCTTACTGCATACCACTTAAGTCCAGATCCAAAACTTTTTACAAACAAATGTTGAGCACATTTTATTATTTATAGGCTCAGTCTAGAAGGGCTGAGGCTCGGTCTGAGAGGCCGAGGCTTGGTCTGAGAGATCGAGGTAGTTGGCTAGTTGGACTAGGAAGAGTAGGCTCAGTTTGGAGGCTGAGGCTCGGTATTGGAGACCGAGGCTCGATCTGAGAGGTCGAGGTAGTTGATAGAGCAGTCTAGGAGACTGGGAGGCTAGTGGGACTAGGAGAATTATGTGATATCTTACTTGGTGACTTATGTGATTATCTGATTGTATGACTGATTATTTGAGCATATTTGTGTTTATGTTACAGACTCATGGACTCAGCCGGTACTGGCGTTTCGGACACCACTGGACCCATACCTATCGTATCTGATGACCTCACATCCTCCGAGCACGAGGTGCACACATCTGACTATACCAGTACTGACGAGGATGATTTCCAGCCTTTCGCACTACTCGATGGTGCTGATGAGCCTGCAGATGACCCTCCCGCTGAGTACCTACCTCTAGTAGAGATTCCGGCCCCTATACCCTTAGCCGTTTATCCAGCATATGATTTTCTTCTTGACGCCGAGGCTGAGGGCGATATTGACCTGTTTGAGGATGAGCCCTTAGAGGATGAGATCCAGGGCGAGGCCCTTCTTCCTGCGGGCGATCTTCTGATGATCGCTGACGTTCCCGCTGAGGATTCGCCTGCACATTCTCCTGTCCCAGACTCCTTCGAGTCTGTGGCATCCGCACCTTCTCACACATTGAGCGCACAGCATTTTGCGCATGATTCTGATCCTGACCAGGCATCCTCTGTTGCACCTATACCTATTTTTGCGTTTGACCATGATGACATAGAGGATTCTGATCCTATCTTTCCCCCGGGATTCGACCTGGATCATGATATCGAGTTTATACCTATGGATCAGCCCATGGAGGATCCAGCTGACCCAGTAGATCCTATCGACCCCAAGTTTGACTTCGAGATGGCTTTTGATGATCCCGAGCCTGTCGTCGCCCCTGAGCAGGCAGCCCCTCTAGACCCCATACTTGAGCATGACCCCGTACATGCTGGCATCCCTATTGAGCCTGTTATAGCAGACCCACCTGTTGATGATCTCCCCGTGGATGTTCCTTTGTTAGAGGGCGATCGTGTTGTTGTTGATCCTGTTGTTCCTCTACCTGTTGTTGATATACCTGTTGACCATCCTGTTGAGCACATTGCACCTGTTCACCCTTTTGTCACTCCCCCACCTGATCCCATCCCACTAAAGCCCGAGCATGCACTGTTCGCGGCACACCTGGATCCACCAGATGAGCATGCACAGCACGGTTGGATACCTGCTGATGAGGATGTTCCACCTTTTCTCCCTCAGATCCCTGATACACGACATGTTGATTTTTCTTTTCAGGTTCCTCAGTTTGTACCTCCAGCGAGGACTGGAGAGGGTTCTTCAGCCCATCCTTTTGAGCATGTACCGATGTCTATCCCCTTCATGCCCCAGATGTCATCTGTTCCACCCTCTGTTGCTCCATTTCATGTGGCACCTTTTGATCCCCCCAGTGAGCCGTTCCTTTGGGCACCACACTCTGCTATGCCACCTACTGACCCCTACCATTCTTTCCACATGGGGTATACTATCGAGGACGTTTTGATGTCTTTTGTCGCCCAGCACGAGTCACACACGCAGCGCATCCAGGAGCTTGAGAGAGCTCAGCTGCCACCATGCCAGTGTCATGGTCAGACACACTCTCCTCTGCAGTTATTTCGACCCTTACCTACAGATTATGCTGCCCGTCTCTTTACACTAGAGCAGCAGGTTGCTTCTATCATTCGTACCCAGCGAGCCATGGAGGAGGACTGGCTCCAGTTACGTCGTTTGTTTTACACCCACTTTCCCCCTCCTCCACCACCATTTGTATAGAGCTCATCAGTGCTGTTTGGGTAGACGTTGGTGAGAAGACGACGAATGCTTTTGACTGCACAGCATTTTTGGAGACTACTTTATGATCCTGACTTTTGTTGACATGTATTTGACGTATTTGACACTGAGATGATATAGTTTTTGGACAGGGGTGGTGTAGCCCCTAGTTGATTGATGATTGTATGACACAGGGATGTACTGATACACTTACTATGTGGTCTCGATATATGGCAATCGCAGTATTCTCACCATATTTGATTCGCTTGATTGCTTATTTATACTTTTATGACATGGGATGTTGTGTGATTGGTATTTGTGATGTATTGATAACATGAGATGTTATGTGCTATTACTATTACTATATACGTACGCTTTACTATGGCCTGACCGACATAAACCATCTTTTAGAAGATGCCGCCGAGACGTGAGACACGCATGCCTACCCATGAGGTAGAACTCCAGCAAATTATCACTGCTGCCATTGCACAATACGCCGCTTCACAAGGAGGACCCAGCGGAAGCAGCACGAATAACAATGGCAACAATAATCCACCTCATGGTAATACTAAGTCATTTAGACATACCATGACCTAATTGGATATCTTTAGCAATAATGCTAATGCCCATCGTATGTTATAACGTATGTGCAGGGTGCACCTACAAGCAGTTCTTAGACTGCAAGCCCGTAAACTTTGATGGCACAGGAGGTGTTGTCGCCTTTGTTCGTTGGGCTGAGAAAACCGAATCTGTTCTTCGCATGAGCAAGTGCGCGCTGGATCAGCAAGTCACCTATATCTCAGGGCTATTCTTGGATGGAGCCCTCTCTTGGTGGAATCTGCAAGTACAGACACTTGGTGAAGCTGCTGCCTACGCGCTGACCTGGACCGAACTGAAGGAACTTATGCACAAAAAGTACTGCTCTCGCGCGGAAATCCAGAGATTGGAAACCGAGTTCTGGCATTTGAAAATGGACGGTCCAAAGATCGCAGAATACGTCCAAAGGTTCCATGACTTATCACATGTGGTACCCTACATGGTCACTCCGGAGTTCAAGAGGATTGAACGTTTCATTTGGGGATTAGCTCCTCAAATCATAAGCATGGTGACCTCATCCAAGCCTGCGACCATTACTGAGGCGATTGATTTGAGCGTAGCTCTCACTGAGGAGGCGATCCGCCTAAATAAGTTTGATGAGATCAAGACGAAGAAGGCAGAGACTCACGTCGAGTCATCAGGAGGTAACAAACGGAAGTTCTCAAATTTCAAGCAGGGCACCAGTGTGGCGGTTAAGAAAGGAGGATCGAATGCGCCAGCTCAGGTTACAGTTGGTGGTGGAAAGAAGGGAAAGGGATATATGGGCACCCAGCCCAAGTACAACAACTGCCAACTCCACCATTCTGGCCGGTGCGGGCCAAAAGTATGCGAAGCATGTGGGAAACGTGGCCACTTTGGACACTTGTTGGGCCACTGCTGGTCAGGGAGGCCAGGGAGGATTCGAAAATAGAAATAACAACCGGGTCGGGAATAGAAATCGCCCACAAGGAAACTATGGAGGTAACGAGAATCGAGGCAACAATGCTAACCAAGCGGGCGCCGTGAATCGTAATCAGAGGAATGATCAAGCTGGTGGAAACGGGCAAAGACTTGGATGCTTTAACTGCGGTGATATCAGGCATTTTAAGAAGAACTGCCCAGAGTTAAACCAAGCCCCTGGAAGAGTGTTCCAACTCGAAGCAAGGGAAGCGCGCCAGGACCCCAATGTCGTAACTGGTATTTTCCCTGTAAATCAACACTATGCACCGTTTTATTTGATACTGGTGCCGATTATAACTTCGTGTCGTTAGAATTTAAGAATATGCTTGGGTTAGCCGCTAATAAGTTAGATATTCCCTACTCGATCGAATTGGCTAATGGGAAGTTAGTAGAAGCCAACGAAGTCATCAGAGGTTGTGTGATCGAATTAGGAGAGCGTGAGTTTGCTTTGGACCTACTACCAGTTCAGTTGGGAAGCTTCGACGTAGTAGTAGGAATGGATTGGTTATCAGGCAACAAGGCTGAGATAGTTTGTCACGAAAAGATCGTTCGTATCCCAACCGAAGATGGCGAAACAATTGTGGTTCACGGAGAGAAGCGCGATACGCCGTTAAGAATTATCAGCTGCCTGAAAGCGCGAAAGTGTTTGCAGAAGGGATGTGTTGCCTTCCTGGCACACATTATGGATAAGAAGGCTGTTGAGCCAAGAATCGAAGACATCCCTGTCGTGAGGGAATACCCAGAAGTCTTCCCATAAGACTTACCTGGACTACCACCTCATAGGCAAGTAGAGTTTCACATCGACTTAGTTCTAGGCGCCGCGCCTGTGGCTAAGGCACCATATAGACTTGCTCCGTCTGAGATGCAGGAACTGTCGATACAACTTCAAGAGTTGTTAGACAAGGGATTTATCCGACCAAGCTTCTCGCCTTGGGGAGCTCCGGTCCTGTTTGTCAAGAAAAAGGACGGTAGTTTTCGTCTGTGCATCGACTACCGGGAGTTGAACAAGCTGACGATCAAGAATAGATACCCTCTGCCAAGGATTGATGATCTGTTCGACCAACCGCAAGGTTCAAGCTTTTATTCAAAGATCGATCTTCGATCTGGATACCATCAGTTAAGGATACAAGAGGAAAGTATACCGAAGACAGCCTTCAGAACTCGTTATGGGCACTACGAGTTCCTCGTTATGCCATTTGGTTTGACAAACGCACCTGCGGTATTCATGGATCTAATGAATAGAGTTTGCAAGCCGTACTTGGATAAGTTCGTGATTATGTTTATCGACGACATCTTAATTTATTCAAAGACGAAGGCTGAACACGAGCAGCATCTTAGAGCTATTTTGGAGCTTCTAAAGAAGGAACAGTTGTACGCCAAATTCTCCAAGTGCGAATTTTGGCTACGTGAAGTCCAATTCCTTGGACACGTGGTAAATGGAGATGGAATCCACGTGGATCCAACAAAGATCGAAGCCATCAAGAATTGGGAAACGCCAAAGACGCCAACCGAGATTCGACAATTCTTGGGTTTGGCTGGCTACTATCGAAGGTTCATTGAGGACTTTTCAAAAATCGCTCAACCATTGACGTTCCTCACGCAGAAAGATAAGAAGTTTGATTGGGGAATCAAACAGGAAGAAGCGTTCCAGATACAGAAGGATAAGCTCTGCAATGCGCCAATCTTAGCACTACCAGAAGGTACAGATGATTTTGTGGTATACTGTGACGCTTCGCGTCAAGGATTAGGTTGTGTGTTGATGCAACGCCAAAAGGTTATTGCTTACGCATCGCGTCAACTGAAAGTGCACGAAAAGAACTATTCCACACATGATTTGGAACTTGGCGCAATGGTTTTTGCATTAAAGATCTGGAGACACTACCTGTATGGTACAAAGTGTACAATCTTTACAGATCACAAGAGCCTACAACACATATTCAACCAGAAGGAGCTGAATATGAGGCAAAGACGTTGGGTTGAGTTGCTGAATGATTACGACTGCGAGATAAAGTATCATCCAGGGAAGGCGAATGTGGTCGCCGATGCCCTAAGTCGGAAGGAGAGGATCAAGCCCATAAGGGTTAGGGATTTAGAAATGATTATCCGAACCGATCTTTCCTTGCGCATTCGTGCCGCGCAGAAAGAAGCTCTCAAGGAAGGAAACCTTGAAGAAGAATATCTCCGTGGGATGGAGAAACTACTGGTACCAAACAAGGAAGGAACGTTATGTTTCGAGAAAAGGATTTGGGTTCCTTCGTTTGGAGGTCTAAGGAAGGTTGTTTTTGATGAAGCTCACAAATCGCGGTACTCTATCCATCCAGGAGCGGATAAGATGTACCAGGATCTCAAGGATTACTATTGGTGGCCTAGGATGAAGGGTGATGTTGCTGTTTATGTGAGCAAGTGTCTAACGTGCGCTAAAGTGAAAGCGGAATACCAGAAGCCTTCAGGACTTCTGCAACAACCAGAGATTCCCAAGTGGAAATGGGAATAAATCTCCATGGATTTTATTACGAAATTGCCAAGAACGCCAAGAGGCTATGACACTATCTGGGTGATAGTGGATCGATTAACGAAGTCAGCACATTTCTTACCTATCAGGGAGAAGGATAATACGAGCAAATTGGCCGAAATATACATGAGAGAGATCGTCGCGTGCCATGGAGTACCTCTCTCGATCATCTATGATAGAGACGGAAGGTTTGTGTCAAGGATATGGCAATCCTTCCAAGAAGCCTTTGGCTCACAATTGAATCTGAGCACTGCGTTTCATCCGCAAACTGACGGTCAGAGCGAGCGAACGATACAGACTTTGGAAGACATGCTGAGAGCGTGTGTTATGGATTTGGGCGGTAGCTGGGATAAGCATTTGCCTTTGGTCAAATTTTCATACAACAACAGCTACCACACCAGTATTGGTGTCGCGCCATTCGAAGCCCTTTATGGACGCAAGTGCCGATCACCCCTATGTTGGGCTGACGCAGGTGATAGGCAGCTTGCTGGTCCCGAAATCGTCCAAGAGACGACATACAAGATTGCGCAGATTCTTAAACGCATCGAAGCAGCTCGCCACAGACAAAAGGCCTATGCGGATCCAAACCGGAAACATGTGGAATTCCAAGTTGGAGAAATGGTGTTATTGAAAGTTTCACCCTGGAAGGGGGTGGCAAGCTTTGGAAAGCGTGGGAAGTTAAATCCGCACTACATTGGTCCTTTCCGAGTTTTGGAAAGAATAGGACTAGTAGCATACAAGTTGGACCAACCTGCTGAACTGAATGGTGTTCACGATACATTTCATGTATCCAACCTAAAGAAAAGTCCAACTCAAGTTACCGTTGCCATTCCCACCGACGAGATTCATGTTGACGACACGCTCCACTTCGTTGAAGAACCTGTTGAGGTCACGGATTGGAAAGTGAACAAGACCCGCCGGAGCAGTGTCAGACTCGTCAAAGTTCGTTGGAATGCCAGACATGGTCCTGAGTTCACCTGGGAGCGTGAGGACCGGATGAAAGAGAAATACCCCCACCTGTTTCCTAAGAACCCTACATCTACAAGCAGAACTTAAATTTCGGGACGGAATTTATTTAACGGGGGGAGAATGTGACAACCCTCACCAAACCAGGTATCCGTACGACTTAATTAATGATTAATTACTGCTTAATTACTGTGCTTGTTTGAACTAGCTGATGAACTGCTACTTGATATCTGATACATGTACTTACTTGCATCATACTTTACTTATCGTCACTACATTATTTACATACTGAACCTTAGTGACAAACATGATGCACAAAAAGCACAGTAGCACAATAGCGGATAACCTATTGAACATGCTGATAAAGCCAGCATCAGGTAGACACTGCCTCTAAGGCCTGTAAGAGCCTGAGATAATTGCTACACTAATGGTGAGTGTAGGGATACAAGGGTTGTAGAACTGCGTCTCTAGGAATAAGTTACAATGACTGGATGTGCCTAAAACGTACTCTAAGCACAAAACTCAGCACTTTACATAACAATCCGGCTTCTAGCTAACTAGTAAAGTGCCAAAACATGAGAAAAATATTACTAGACACTTTTCAAAGTGTCGGAAATAAGTTGTGTCACTAAAAATAACAATAACGACACTTTAAAGCTTTATTAAGCGCTTTAACGGATTACTATCCAACCGAACAACCGGGCGTTACCCGAAACATGAAAATATTGTTATTTTCATTATTTATCTTTTTCTGAGCCAGTTAGGGTCCCTGAATACCCTAACACCCATTGTAACGCGTGACACACCACTAACCGGGTTAAGCACTTAAGTAACTATACTTAACCTAACTATTTAACCTAACTACTAGTTGGTTTCGGACTAGACCCCCCCCCATTGCAAACCGTCCCCATGTAGGGGGACACACTTGTCCTTGTTGATTTGTGTAAATCCCATGTGCTTAATATCTAGGAGGCACATTATCCTTTGGTTAATTACACAAAGTTTGTCTATAAGATTAACACTAAACACAAGACCATCATCCATCACATTTCACCACAAACACAACTCTCTCTCTTTCTCTTTGGCTCTCGGCCGAACCCACACCCACACATCCATCCATCCTTCGATCTTGTTCAAGCCATTCCAACATCATACAAGCTTCAAGGATCACGTATTAGGAGGCTTGGTGCACTCGGAGTTTGAAGGACCTCTTTATCTAGCTTTTATCCACCCGATTTACGTCTAGATCCTTCCCTAGCCTCGAGCTAGAGGTATAATGCTTAAAACTCGTACTTGAACTAATCTAAGGTGGTTAATAAGATGTATGATGATTAAAACTCGGAATCTGGCATTTTGAAGCATTAAAGTTTACTAAACTTGCAAGTATTGTTGGTTAAAAGCACTTAAGTTGTGTAAAACTTGTAGTAATTAAAATATATGATTATTTAGGCGCGATCTATGATGTGGTAGCTCGGATCATCGTTTAACCCGGTTTGGTAAGGTCATGGATCTTAACATAAGCATGTTTTGAATGATACAAGGGTTAAAAGGTGAAACTCTACCACACGCGAATCATGAACTTGTGTAAAAGAGTTTTACTTGTAAAATTGTGTTTAAAACTAGCAGATCTACGCATCTGCAAGTGGTATTTTCGAAGAACCAAGTATCAAAGAAATCATGTATTTAAAAGATGGATTTTACACTAACAAGCATGATTTTTATAAAACCACAAGTGTGTAAATACTTGTGAAATGAAAAGATCCGACAAAATAACAGTTTTTTTGTAAAAGATGACGGAAGTTGTAAAGATGGATTTTCTCTAAAAACGAGGTTTTTACACGATCAAATTACCTTATATGAAGATCTACTAAATTTAAGGGGATTTACACCACAGTTTTGGGAAAACTACAAGTTCATGTAATTTTTGGCAATTTACACATATGTGATTAGTTGTTGTGAGAAAAGTTGTTCTGATCAAATAAAGAAAATTGTTGAGTTGATTTGTTAAAGAAAATGATACGCTTGAAAGCGTGGCCACCTCCAGTTACAGAGGAAACTCTGGCGAAATTTTTCTAAAAACCTAACACTTAGAACCATTTACACTACAAGCGTTAGAATTATTTTTGACATGTTTTCGAAACATAAATTTCTCCATGACTTTATTTACTAAATATTCGGAGGTGGGATTTTCACATAATTTAACGTGATAAATATATATTTTCACACACTGTTTATGATTATTTTGTGGAAATACATAAATATTATTTTTAGAGTAAAAATAATATTTACGAACGTTAACGAATCCAAAATAATACGAACGCTTTCACCATAAATATATAAGTTACACCGGTAATTATATTACCACTCGATTGTTAAAACGTAAATTACGCACTTACGGAAACATTTATGAACGCGTATTTTAACAACGTATTATTGGAGAAAAATTATGTGAAATGAAAATATAATATTTTTGAGAAAAATACTTATATTTTGGAATTGGATATATATATATATATATAGGGGAGGGTTATATAGAAAACCCTATATATATGAAAAACCTTAGAAAACCCAACCTCCCGACATTTTTTTTTTTGAAAAAATTAACACATGTAATATACATGTTTTTAAGAGTTTTGGGCCAAAAAAATCAAAAAAGCGCCGAGGGGATCTTTTTAAAAAAAAAAAAAAAAATTCAGCAAATTCTGTCATTTTTGGCTAACACATGTTAGTCGACCGGACATGGCTGAAATTTGTTTATTTTTTTTAAAAAAAATCCCTTCGGCGCTTTTTTGTTTTTTTTGGACCAAAACACTCTAAAACATGTATATTACATGTGTAATTTTTTTCAAAAAAAAAAAAATGTCGGGAAGTGGGGTAAAAATGGGTTCCCATTTGGGTTTCCAGAGTTTTCTAAGAATTTGAGGGTTTTTTATCTATCTTTATCCTATATATATATATATATATATATATTAAGTGAGACTTAATGACTTAATTTGAACACACATGTATTGAATCCCTCATCCTTGGGAAGGAGATTAACTACCAAGTATATAAAGAACGTAAACACGAAATAGTTGTCTAACTATTTCCCAAAGACTTAAACTATAAAGCTAAGGCACGGCCGTCCGTCTAATAGAATTAGCACTTGTAGGTCGTCGCACAGCTGCCTGATTTGGAGTACTTGGTAGAGACGCACCGACTGTGAGTTCATGTCCCCCTTTTCTCTAACTGTTTTCAGTTTTCTTAACTGCGGGGGTGAAATACATGTTACTTTGTTTACAAGTACTTTATACACGGTATGGTTAGCGTAAGGAGGTTTACTACTTAGATCATGTGAGTGGGTAGGCAGAAACTGCAGACCATTAATCCTCATTGAAGGACCGAGGGACGTAAGCGGTAGATCTATCTGGGTGTAGCGAGCCCAACTCTAGGCCCAGCAGAACGGACCTCTGAGAGGCCCAGCAGAACGGACCTTGAGTGACTTTGTACCCAACGCTAAATTTGCTAGGTTTGAGTCTTCCTACTTGCACTTCACACATACTAATGGCCTTGCAAACCATTGGTGATCTCTTTTCCTTACACTGCTACATACCAGGGAATTTTTATACTTACAAGTGTTTTACATACTCACTTACACATGAACTCGCTCAACATTATTGTTGATTTTTCAACTTACATGTATTTCAGGAAACTAAAGATCTGGCGTGGTATGTTATGTTTTCCCGCTGCATAAGGGCTCCAAGGTCATCCCAGTTTAGGAAATGTGACTCTTTCCTGGACAAGTCACAAATCTTAAACTGCGTTTATCTCATGTTGATGTTTATGTTTTTCAAGACAATGTTTTATGTTATGATGTTGTAAGTCTCTAAGACATTGGTATGTTACACTGGTTTTAAAACTTAATCAAACGGATGATCTTGCATGATTTTATTTCATATAGCTTTGTTATGGTTAAGCTATGGTATTAAGAAGTCACACCAAAATAACCACGCTTCCGCAAAGCCAGGGTGTGACAGCAGATGACTTCGATTTTGGAGATGATCGAAGAAGGTTGTGAAGGAATTTGAAGAAAAACTGCTTTGAGAAGAGAATTTTTATGAATTCAATTCGACAGTAAAACCCTGTTTGGGGTTTTGAAAGGGGTTTTATGGAGAAAAAGTGAATGCTGACGTGGCAGCGGTTACAAAAGGACTGACCACTATGTACAACCCACATGCCAACCCGTGATGAAATGAAGGACAGTACTTTTATGAAAGTTACTGATGAAAAGCAGTGGTTACAACGGTAACAGATGGAGGCAGTGGATGATTTTCATTATCAGTGGATAGCACATCAGTGGATAAAACACTAATTTTGAGCATCAGTGCTTATCAGGAAAATGATAGAACAGGGGTTGACTTTTAGCAGTGGACAAACTTTGAAGTAGAGCAGACTTTTGAACAATCAGTGGTTATGGCAGACTTTTAAGGATTTTAATGAAAACTTCATTTTTAGCTATTTTTAAGGATGGATTTTTGATTTTCTGAAAACATTTTAATGCTTTTATACATAGAAAGACAAGAATTTGCTTGTTATTTCATGTTTAACATGCCAATCCTAGAGACCAAGCTTTCAATGGTGGATGTATCTAATGCTTTTGTGAGCACATCTGCCAACCGGTCTTTAGTTGGAACATGACGCAGAGAAATCAAACCTTTTTTCTTAGCAATTCCTCACAAAGTGATGTCTGATATCGATGTGCTTGGTGGTTGAATGGGAAACTGGATTTTTGATGATATTTTCTGCTGCCTGGCAATCCAACATGAGTGGTGTCTTTAAGGCAGTGATTTTGAAGCCACAAGAGTTGGGCTGTACAGCTTGCAGCAGCAATGTATTCAGCTTCAGCAGTGGATGTTGAAACAGCTGCTTGCTTTTTGCTTTGCCAAGAGACCAAGCAATCACCTAGAAACTGGCACTCTCCTTGTTATAGGTCATTTTCTAAGCATACTTATCCTGACTATTATCCTGCTTCTAATTGTTTATTTGTGACCAGGATATTGGACGGGGATATTGCTAACATCCTGGGCGATATCCTAAGCTTGAGTGAATTAAACACGTGCAGGTTAATGGCTGCAAGTTACTAACGGTCATCAGGACTTCTTCTCCTCAAGACTCGGGCGTGTTTGTTGAAGGAGAGACGTTGAACCCGAAAGACCAGGTCTACAACGTTCGATTAAGGAATATTCGGTGGATCCCGAAAGTTTAGGATAGTTTGTTACATTATCTTTATTATAAATAGATGAGGGCGGATCAGTTTAAGGCACACAATCTTTCACTTACACTCTCGTACACTTTTACTCACTGCAAACACCACACTCAAACACTTGTATTCGAATTACATTGTAACACATAGTTGATCCGCACCACATCCTGCACTGTATCCTGATATTTGAAGCAATAGAAGAACAAGGCAGCTGCGATTGTCAGCTCCCGAGGTTTTATGCCGACGATCTAGATTGATCAAGGGCTTTCCTCGTATATCACGTGTCCACCTTTACATTTTCGCTCATTGTTTGATCATAGATACAACTCTATATCCTGAGCCGTATCCTGAAACTGTTTTTGTCACACCCGCTCGTAGCGGAAGCGCGAGGTGTGATCTGATCGGTTCTCATTGCATAACAATATAAGTGAACATACTAAATGAATAGAAACAAGCTCCAATGCCATTGTCATAATTGTTTCAAAAGAACGCAACATAAGTTAAATGTATTGGTTACAAACCATTAAATGAAAATAAGTTGTCATCGTTTTATACATCAAAATGTAAGTCTTAAAATGTCAAGGCTTTGACCACTATATCACCGCAAAGAGGCGGTATATAACGGGCAAACCCTTCAAATGGTGGCATGGAGTCTTGATACTTGCTTTCCTTGACTGAAATGTCTACCAGGTCCACTAATTTCCTGAAATACATGTTAAGTTTGAAAACATCAACAAAAGTTGAGCGAGTTCATGCAGTTTAGCTGTATGAGATGTATCTGTAAAACGTGAGTTGTATAAAATGTATCTGTAAAATGTGAGTTGTATAAAATGTATCCATAAAATGTGAGTTGTATAAACTGTATCCATAACATGTGAGTTGTATAAAATGTATCTGTATGTATGATGTATAAACTGTATCCACAACATGTGAGTTGTATAAAATGTATCTGTATGTATGATGTATAAACTGTATCCACAACATGTGAGTTGTATAAAATGTATCTGTATGTATGATGTAGTATGTAAAGCGTCAATGAAATCGTTGATCATTAATGTTTCGCGAGGACATTAATATGTGTGACGAATTAGGAAGCAATCCAAACCTAGACGATTTTATGTCGACTCCTATCGACTGGGACACAAACGCACTCTTCTGTATGGGTCCACGACCAAGAGTGGGGCTCGCCAATACCCATTAGATCTAACCACTTGTACCTAGGTCCAAACTGGATTAATGGTGCTTAGATGTATAACCCTAATTCGCACATGATCTAAGGTGTTTCATTCCCTAACTTTAACATACGATTGAACATGTATCTTCCTCGATAGTTGTAAAGTTGTAAAACATTTAAATGAATAGGGGACATAAACTCACTGAATTGCGTCCGTGAATAGAAGTAATTATGATCTCGCGTGTGGTCGTCTTGAACAATGTTGCGACCTACAAATGTTCTTTATTTGTTAGACACTTCGGTCTTTATAAATGACTTGAGTATAAGTCTTGTGTCTTGAATATGTGTTAAGACCTGTATGTCTTTGTTACTCATTGAACTGTGTATTAGATGTATTAACTGATAACTGTTTAGTGTATATATTTCTCCAAATACATATTCTTGTATCTCGTGAGTTGTATCATCGGGTCTTGTCATCTTGGTTTCGTGTCTTGTATAAGTAAATTGTATAATTGTAATGTTTATCAATTATATGTCATTGGGCTTAGCCCAAGAATTAATGTTATTGGGCTTAAATAGTATTGGGCCTAAATAGTGTTGGGCCTCAATAGTGTTGGGCCTAAATAGTGTTGGGCCTCAATAGTGTTGGGCCTAAATAATGTTGGGCCTCAATAATGTTGGGCTTAAATAGTGTTGGGCCTCAATAGTATTGGGCCTAAATAGTGTTGGGCCTCAATAGTGTTGGGCTTAAATAGTGTTGGGCCTCAATAGTGTTGGACCTCAATAGTATTGGGCTTAATGTTATTGGGCCTTGGCCCATATGTTTGGTATTGGGCTTAGCCCATGTGTTTTGATAAGCCCATTATGAAATTAAGCCCATTTAGAAAAGTAAGCCCATTTGTATAAAAATAGCCCATTTGTATAAACATAGCCCATTTGTATAAACATAGCCCATTTGTATAAAATAGCCCACTAGTAAATATAAGTCTTTCATTTTTATAAAAACATTTTTATAAAAATTCACTAAGTATACTTTTTAGTAAATAAAAACATAATAGTTTTTATAAGTCTCAAGATGTCCGAATTTTGTTAATGGTAACGTAATTTTTGTGCCCGCGTCGGAAGATCGCCTAAACGTCGTAGTAAGTTCTCCGAATGGCGATATGTTTATAAATTCGTCCGTCGTCCGATTTGACCATAAGTTGTGTCCGATCCTTCGGAATGTCCGTAAGTTGTTTTCATGTGTGTCTATATGTATTCTTGTAAGTCTTTAGTTGTAAGTATGTCTTGTATTTATTTGTGTCATTGTTATCAAGTCTTAACTTGTATATATAACTAATACAAATAATAACACATAGCACATACTTGATATGTTCACTAAATATATATTTTACCAAAATATATATTTATGTCAATTTTTATGTTTAGAAAGACCAACTTTCTAATCTTGTAAAGACTTTGTTAGAAAAAAAAAATGATAGTTTGTTAACATAATGTTCTAAAAAAAATGGCCATATAACCTTTGTATTAATCATTTGGCCATGTTTCATAAACATATCATTTTCTTTTCCAAATCACCATCAATTTACCCAATCATCTTAACTAAAAACATATGAGATTTTTATAACATAAACTTATCAAAATGATCTCCAAATCATGTAGGGTTTTGGACATGATCATAACATGTGCTAACTAGTTCAAAAACCAAGTTTACTTCTAGTTTTAACAACTTTTATAAAAATCTCATGTTGTATGTTACTTTTCATAATTTTGTAGAAGTATTGTTTTTAGTGAAAAACATTAAATACTTTAACAAAATTAAAGGTTATGATCATCCAAGTAATCCTTTATGTTAAAAACCCTTTAACATAAACATGTATAATTGTTAGATCATATTTTTAAAACATCCTCTAACAATTTATTTATATCATAATCATCATAACAAGATCAAATATGCATATATCAAGTCTTAGATCACAATATAAACCAACATAAATATGTCATGATTATTATTTTTGCTTCTTTGTATTTTTCATGTTTATTATGTATGATTTCTTGGTTATTATCTGTAATAATAACAATCATAATCATAATATATGTATCAAAGAAAAAAAAAATAGATATAGAAGCTTACTTCTAGCACTAGGCTAGGGATGATCTTAGATGATTTTAAGAAGCAAAGAAGATGAAGATCTTGATGATATAAGGCTCTTGAATGGATGAATACACTTCCTTTAACTTGCTAGTTCTTTAGATCACCTTAAGCTCCATAGAAGTACAACTTGATCATCAAATAAAGGCTAAAAAGGAAATGGGTTTTTTGTGGTGTTCTTGGTAAAAAGATGAAGATGATGAAAGTATTCTTATGTGTGGGTAAAGTATGGTGAAAAGTGGTGTAGAATGGTTAGTAACTAATGAGATTACATGTTATAATAATTCACCAACTTGATCCACTTGCATCTAAATAAGTATCTAGATATTTTTAACACATAATTAAGGGTATGTGGGCCCTTATACACATTCATACATGGGGGGGGGGGGTCTTGAATTGTTGAATTGTTATTAAGTGTTTAAAGTGTTAGAAATTTTAGCAAAGTTTAGGTGTTTTGGTGTTTAAATGCTTCAAGTGTATAAATGTGTTAAGAAGGTGTTAAGTGACCATTACTAGTCTAATATGATCTAAATAATATTAGATGGTCACTAAAAAAAAGATCCGACATTGTTCGGATATTCATTTCGAATTGTTTCGGTTAGACGTTATTTGAACGCTAAGTTGTGTAACTTGTATGAATTGATGTAGTTATTGGCTCGGATGATACCCGAATGTATCCTCTCATGAATTCTATGTTAAATAATATTTTTACATGTCGTAAAAATATTACAAAACTGATTTCTGCAGAATTTCTGCGGAAAAGTGTAGAAATCGTCGTTTTTAGTGCTTTTCGGCAGTTTTCGGTGCTACCGGACATTGGTAGTATATTAAACCAAACCCTTGCATTCCCATATAGGGTTTAATGTATATTTGATGTTGGACTTCCGTCTGAGTCCTAAAGATGTAATTTAGATGGTTTCGCTGGATACTGAGTTTTCGTCAGCACGCTAGTTTACTAGATACTGCTCTAGTTGTTTCGATGCATTGTTTACATTGTTTCAAAGGTAACCAATAAAATGAATCATGTGCATCATAATTGAATATTCCATAAGTATTCTAAGATGTATATTATGTAATATGCAGTTCGAGTGTTCGAAATGCATAAAAAAATGTAGCTAAAATGAGTATTTTAAGTGTAAGAAAGTTACCGAAAAGTGTCAGTTGTCACAATTTTCATATCTAATTTTGTCAACACATTTTTTACACATATTTCTAGCACACTACCTCACTTAACTAATTTGATCACTTAATTGCTTAGGTAATTTTTGACCAAAACAATTTGGCGCCCACCGTGTGGCAAGTGGTGCTACTTTTACTAAAAATCTTTGCAAAATCATTAATCGGTTTTCTATTTTCTAAAATTTTTGCCACATTATTTACAATGGCCTCAAGATCAAACATGAGCTCTTCCACTATGTCTGCTACAACCTCTGCTACCACTGGTTCGGTGCTTCCACCACCTCCTCCAAGGATGCCGTTTTCTTCACAACCTCAAGATGTTATCCCTACTCGGAGTGTCCAGGGATCTGCTCCTGTTTTAGCCTCTAATGATGAAATTTTGACTTTATTTGGAAGTGTGCAGGAGCAAATGAGGCAGCAACAGGAGACTAACCAAATGCTATAAAGAGAAATACAACTCTTAAAAGCTAGCTCGAGTAGACCCGCTGAAGAAACTGTCACTCCTACACAGCCTAGGGCTTTGAACTTCAGTTCCGCGGTTTACACTGAGGATAATATGGGGAATATCTTCCCAAGCCATTCTCAGAATCATACCCCTGAGATACCCTCTTCGGTCAGAATATCGACTGTGAGAAGTTCAGGATATGCTTCAGGATTTGGCCAAAATCCTCAGAACGGTAATGTGTCAAATAATAATATTCTTGCTACTAACAATAATGGCTCTTTGCAGGATGCAGGTATGACGTCAACATTTACCAGGGAGCTCCAGAAATTGAAGGACATGATATCCAGTGTACCTGGAGTAGTCCAGCCAATTCCGGAAGTATCCCAAGACAGCCACAGGATATCTCGCTTTGCATATCCCATCTGTGATGCTGAAATCCCAAAAAGATTTCAGACTCCCAACATAAAGCTGTATGATGGGACTACGGATCCTGAAGAGCATATTGCTCAGTATAGGGAAAGAATGGAGATTAACCCTATCCCTCCGGAGCTCAAGGAAGCATGCTTATGCAAGGGATTTGGTTCTACTCTGACAGGATCAGCCTTAAAATGGCTGTTGAACGTTCCTCCTCACTCAATTACTTCGTTTGCTCATTTGGTTAATTTATTTAACAGCCAATTTTCTTGCAGTCGGAGTTTTGAGAAACTAACCAGTGATCTTTACAGGATAACTCAAAGGCCTCAGGAATCCTTGAGGGATTATGTGAACAAATTCAGTCGAGAATCCTTGGATATCCCACATCTTGATGTTGCAACAGCTGTGCAAGCTTTTAAGATGGGGTTACTAAAGGATTCTCAGTTTTATCAAGATCTTGTAATGAATCCCTGCAGGACTCTCGACGAAGCTCGTAACAGGGCTTTGAGGTATATCCGTCTGGAAGATGACAAGAAGATGCAGGAGAGGATGAACTCTACCTCAACCTATGAATCAACTAACAGGAAATCGGAGACCTCGTATAAGCCATATCGCTCCAGGCCATATGGCAGAAATGATAACAAGAAAGTGAATGCTGTTAAAGACGAGGATCCTGAAGAATATCCTGACTTATCTGAATACTGCTTTTATGTTAATATACCTGAATTAATGTATGCTATGCAGGGCTTAGGAGACAAAGCTAGGTGGCCTCGGAAGAACCAACAGAAAGCTGATTGGAAGGATAAGTCCAAATGGTGTGCCTTCCACGAAGACTTCGGACACATGACCGAGGATTGCATTGCTTTAAGGAAAGAAATAAGCTACCTGTTAAGCAAGGGGTATCTTAAGGACTTGCTGGGAAAAAAGAAGAATAAAGGGCAGGATCCCGAGAAGGATCCTGAACGAGCAGCATCACCCCCAGAAGATGCCAAGATAATTAACTTTATTTCAAGAGGATCTGACATTTGTGGGACTTCGTATTCGGCGGCCAAAAGACATGCAAAGGAAGCTAAGGGTGAGAGAGGGGACAGACCAGTCAGGATGACTACCCTCACAACTGATAAAGTGATCACTTTCGATAGTGATGACAGGGATACTGTTCAGGATCCTCACCATGATGCTTTAGTAATAACTTTATATGTGGCTAACCATTTTGTACGCAGGATACTGGTTGACAACGGTAGTTCTGTCAATATAATTCAGCTGGAAACGTTGAAGAGGATGAATGTATCTCCGATGGACATCACTTCGAAGTCCACTGTGCTTGTTGGTTTCAGTGGAGAAGCTAGAAATACCATAGGGGAAATAAAGTTACCAGTATATGTTGAAGGGTTCAATACAATACAATGTTTCTGTGTGATGGACTCATTATCCTGCTATAACATCATACTGGGAAGACCATGGATTCACGATATGAAGGCTGTGCCATCATCATATCACCAATGCATCAAGATCCCTACCCCTTGGGGAGTTGTCAAGGTTGAAAGTGATCATCAAGAAGCTAAGGAGTGTTACTCATCCTCGATGAAATCCTCAACCAAGCCTAATGCAGCATAGCAATTAAAGATGCGGGCTCAGGATATCGTGGAGGATTCAGAGCAGGATGTAAAGAAAATTATCCTGGATCAGGATAATCCAGATATCTCTGTGCTCGTTGGAGCCAATATCCCTCAGGATATTGAAAATCAGTTAACTAACTTTTTGAAATGCAGGATGTCAACGTTTGCCTGGAAGCACGAAGATATGACAGGCATATCCAAAGACATTATCACTCACAAGCTTGGAATTGACAAATCATTCAAGCCTGTTCAACAAAAAAGAAGAAAATTTACTCCTGAGCCGAATGCGATTATCCAAGAGGAGGTTGAAAGGTTGTTGAAGTCCAGGATGATCAGGGAAATCAAGTTTCCAAGATGGCTAGCTAACGTAGTTGTGGTAAAGAAGAAAAACGGGAAATGGAGAGTCTGTATAGACTACACGGACTTGAACAAGGCTTGTCCTAAAGACCCATTTCCTCTCCCTCATATCGATGCAATGGTAGATGCTACTGCTGGACATGAGATGTTAACGTTCATGGACGCATCCTCAGGATTTCAGCAGATTCAAATGGAGCCTTCGGATTAGGAGGATACTGCTTTCATGACACCAACAGGTATATATTGCTATACTGCTATGCCTTTCGGTTTGAAAAATGCAGGTGCAACATACCAGAGATTGGTAAACATGATGTTCAAGGATAAGCTGGGGGACACCATGGAGGTATATATCGACGATATGGTGGTGAAATCTAAAAAGGCTGAGGATCACCTCCAGGATATCAAGGGAGCATTTGATATCCTAGATCGATATAACATGAAGCTGAATCGTGCTAAATGTCATTTCGGAGTGGGGGCAGGAAAGTTTCTTTGATATATGGTGACAAAAAGGGGGATAGAAGCAAGCCCAGAGCAGATCAGAGCTATCCTGGATATAAAATCACCCTCAAATATGAAGGACGTACAAAGGTTGACAGGCCGAGTAGCAGCTTTGAATAGATTTATTTCAAGATCCTCAGAAAAATGCAAGGAATTCTATGATATCCTCAAGAAGAATAAGAAATTTGAATGGGGAGCAAAGCATGAAGCAGCCTTGCAGGATTTGAAGCGATATCTCTCAACCACACCTCTGTTAATGAAGCCTGAAAATGGTGAACCACTATCCCTATACCTCGCTGTATCAGGGAATGCTGTAAGTGCCGTTCTTATAAAAGACCATGAAGGTCAGCAGTATCCTGTTTATTATGTTAGTAAAAGTTTGTTAGATGCTGAAACTAGGTATTCTCATTTAGAAAAATTGATATTAGCTCTAGTTATGACATCGACAAAGCTTAGACATTATTTTGAAACACATAGGATCCATGTTAAAACGAATTATCCTGTCAAAAATGTGCTTAGGAAACCAGAGATGTCAGGCAGGATGTCCAAGTGGTCAGTAAAGTTGAGTGCTTATGATTTAGTATATGAACCTAGAAATGCCATAAAGTCTCAGGCTTTAGCTGACTTTGTTGCTGATTTCAGTAGTGACATTCAGGACGAGGCAGACCTAGAAGTTCAACAGTTAGTAGAATCCTCAGGATCTTGGACATTATATACTGATGGTGCATCTAATATAAGAGGAGTAGGTTTAGGTATACTACTAAAATCGCCACAGGGGGACATATTACCCCAGGCTATTAGGTGTGAATTTCCTGCTACTAATAATGAGGCAGAATATGAAGCTTTAATTGCAGGATTAGAATTGGCTAAGAATATGAGTATCAAGAATTTGCAAGTATATGTTGACTCCTTGTTAATTACTAATCATTTTAATGGATCCTATACCGTTAAGGGTGAGAGATTAATCGAATATCTCGATATTCTCAAAGAATTAGCAGGATATTTCGATGTTTTTACACTTGAACAGGTACCAAGGGAGGATAATGCTGAAGCGGATGCCTTAGAAAATTTGGGATCATCGATTAGGATACCTGAAGGGACCCAAATACCAATATTACACGTCTTATATCCTGCAACGAATCCTCAGGGTAAAGAAGTAGCGGGGGTTCGGGATCCCGGAGCGGAATATCCTGAACAGGATCCTAAATCCTGGACGGCTCCAATTGTGAGATATCTCAAAGAAGGACACATCCCTGGAAATGAAAATCCTAAGGCATTTAGGATGAAGGTATCGCGATTCACTATTATAAATAATATTTTATACAAGAAATCTCTTGCAGGACCATATTTGAGGTGCTTGGAGGATCCTGAAGCCAAAGAAGTACTTCAGGATATACATGAAGGGGATTGTGGTAACCATACTGGGGGCAGGTCATTGTTCTCAAAAGTATTGAGGACAGGATATTATTGGCCAACAATGAGAAAAGATGCCGTAGAATATGCTCGAAGATGTGACGCATGTCAAAGACATAGTAACATATTGCATCAACATGCTGAACCACTTATTGTTTCCCCTTGGCCGTTTATGAAGTGGGGTATGGATATAGTGGGAAAACTCCCGAAAGCTCCAGGAGGAAAGGCTTTCATGTTGGCAATGACGGATTATTTCTCCAAATGGGTTGAAGCAGAAGCATTTGTTCAAGTTAGGGATCAAGAAGTAGTATCCTTCATAAAGAGGAATATCCTGACCAGGTTTGGAGTACCAGCCAAGATAATCTGTGACAATGGTTCTCAGTTTATAAGCCAGAGAACTACTGACTTTTGCAAGAGTTGGGGATCAAAATGATCACATCTACTCCGGTACATCCTCAAGCAAATGGACAAGCAGAATCCTCAAACAAGATAATTGTCAATAACTTAAAGAAAAGGCTTGGAGCCAAAAAAGGAAGATGGGCAGAAGAATTACCCTTTGTTTTGTGGGCTGATAGGACAACGGTAAAGAATGCAACAGGCCAAACCCCATTTTCCTTGGTATTTGGAGCAGAAGCAATGATTCCAACGGAAATGACAATACCTACTGCAAGATCTACCCTAAGTGATCCTGAGTAGAATCCTGAAGCCTTGAGTCAGGATTTAGACACTATAGATGAGAAGAGAGATGCGGTAAGGTTAAGGATGGCAGCATATCAATAGAGAATATCCAGGGCATATAACAAGAATATTAGGACCAGAAGATTTAAGGTTGGAGATTGGGTGTTAAGAAAGGCTTTTCAGAATACTACTAATCCTGCCGATGGCAAGTTAGCTCCAAAATGGGAAGGACCATATGAAGTTGAATCTGAAGCAGGGAAAGGAGCATACAGACTCAAGAATATGGAGGGGGATATGCTACCGAGGTCTTGGAATGCTATACACCTTAAGCTCTATTTCAAGTGAGTTTAGAATTTAATTTCTAACTCAGGATGGTATGAATTCTACCTTTTTTAATTATGTTTGGTTTAATTTGTTCTTTGTAACCCAATACTGACTTAAGCATCGGAGGGGTGTTAGCCAAGCAAACACCCACCTTAGTGTAAGGATGTTTTGCAGTATATGCTTCGGGATGTAACTCCAGGATGCTCACTCAGGATATTTCGGAAGATTAGAGGATTGGCCCCCTCTCTCACGTACAAGGGATCCTGATCCCTTCACAGGTTTAAAGGTATTCACCTTTCTTCCGAATTGGGTTTAAACACCCCGCCTGGAGCGCAAGTTATTCAGGGATAGTTCAAGGTGGCGGGACCAGTCCATTTAAAAGTGGCTGACAATTTCGTTACTGTTGGCTATATCCTGAATCCTAAAGGTATATGAGGATTGATCACCCTCTCTCACGAAAGGGTATTTTCTACTCTCTAAGGTTTAAAGGTTTCACCTTTCTAAGTCTTGGAGTTTATACACTCCCGCCTGTAGTGCATGAAAATTTGGGATTTTCCCCAGGATACAAGGGATTTATCTCCAGTACATCCTTGGGTTTTACCCTTGGGACATAAAAAATTGCCTATACAATGGAAACTGGCATTCAGAAGATTTCTAAGTATTTGAAGACATTGTACACAGGGGACATTCCTACCAAGGCAGTGATGTAAAGCTCAAAGGCTAAAGCTCGGAACTGGTATGCTAAATATCTCACACATGGGACATCTTCATTGGAAAAGTTGCAAGGAGATTGAGGTTTGATAATAGGGTTATATACTACTCCGGGTATGATCTTTCCTTTGTAAACATCGTCTAAGTTTTTAGTAACACTATGTTTTATAAAAGGTTAAGTATCCTGATATATTCTCAAAGTCCTTTTCAGGATATTTGATTAAGGTGTTTGAAACTAGTATTAGTTTGGAACTTTGATCATTTAGGTATTATCAAAAACTGGTTTTGGAAAAATAGATTGTTTTTCAAAAGCTTTCTACAAAGTTGAACGGACATTTGGAAGTCCTATCCAATAAAAAGTTTTTGCTGAGTATATTGGTCAGGATATAACAATTTTTGCAACGCTAAGACTTATACTTAGGAAAAACGGAAGCTGATGGCAAGAAAAATAAAAAGATGAAATTATTCTAGAAGCAATTAATACTGGTTGATAACCGAAGATTTCATCCTGAAACCCAGGACCCATCCACCTTCGGCTATCAAATTGTTTCGATACAGAAATAAAAATTGTTCATAAAAACCTAAAATTGTTCAAACGATTTAAGATAAATAAGCTTTAGGGGGTAGTGCCTTCTTCGCCCATGGTAATTTCAGCAGCATCCGTCTTGGGATCCGCCTCAGTATCCTTCTCGGCATCGGTTGCTTTCTCAACTGCTTTGGAGGATTCTTCGACAACTGATTTAGATGAAATGCCGCCGAGGTTCTTTAGCTTGGTCTCCCAGGCACTAACATCCCAAGAAGGGCATTCAAAGCCTAATGATTTGGCTTCATGGGCCATCTTCAATCTGGCTTGGAGGAGAGAAATGATGACGGAACTCTTGAGGCTTTCCCGGTAGCTGACCATATCCCGTTCATGCTGCACGTGGGCAGCTTCAAGATCGGTCTGGGCTTGAAGAGTAACTTTGTTGAGAGCAGTTTGGTGTTCTTGAGTCATAGCTTTAAATTTCTGCTCGTAATGACGAGATTTGGCGGCTGCAATCATGCCTTGATCGGAGATTGTGATTTCAGCTTCCTTTAGCTTGGTTTCAAGTGTCTTGTTAAGCTTGCAGGATTCTTGATATAAGTGAACCAAACGCTCAAGACCCTACAAAGGTAAGAGGACAGGGATTAATATTGATAAATCTTTGAAAATAATGTAAATCGCAGGATATGATATGAGAATACTAACCTGGTTAAGAAAAGAAGTCATAAACCCGCTAGCTTCAATGAACTCGTGCTTCTCATAAGGAAATGTGTCAGAAATGACAGGGGAATCAGGCTCTTTCCATTTGCGGGAACTTGAACTCCGGGGCTTGGTAGCCGGTGAAGGTTTGGGAATAATGATGGCTTTGGAAATGCTAGGTTTGGATGTGGCTGTGGTCTTGGGGCTAGGTTCTTTCTTGACCTGGATCTGATCATAATAACTGTCCAATTCGTCGAGGTCAAAGACTTCAGGAATCTTGGTCGGTGCTGCATAAAGGGAAAAAGTTTTACTCTTTATTTTATTATTATATTGTTTTGACTAATTATTTTGAAAGTAATCCTTACCAGACATTTCAGATGATGAGTATTGACTGGAACTCGGGACGTGTGTGGTGAAAGTCCTGTCTATTGCAGGTAACTGGTAAACAGTATTGATTCTTTTTCTGACTCAGCGGTAGGGGAAGCGACTTCCTTGAAGTTCACTGCATAAAGATCAAAAAGAAGGATATCAATAGAAGATAAAAATCAAATGGTCTATGAGAATATTTATGACCCTACCGGTGGTTAACCACTCCACCGGAAGGTTGGCACCCTCAGCAATGGAGTTTCGTTTGACAAAGAAAAATTTGCTTTGCCATCCGTCTTCGTTTTTGGTGGCTTTAAGAATCAGGGATTTACTGGAGGTCGAGAAGAGCAAGAACCGGCTAGAGCCATGGGATCGGAGGCGATAAGCAATAGGCAAATCCTCGATGCGGAGGTCAGAGCAATGGAGGTTTTTGATTTGGTTAAGTACAATTAGTACTCCACAAACCATGGGCATGGTTTGAGCAAAAGAGATGCCGGTGGTTCGAAAGAATTGCATCATGAATTCAGGAAAAGGGTATCGAAGACCTAGCGAAAAAGGATATGCTGGAAAACAAACCCATTCAGTGGAAGAAACATCCGATCGGATTGACCGATCGAATGGTCTAAAGACCGTGTTCTCAGGGAAAGCGCCGGAGGCTCTTAAAGCTGCAATGTCTGCGTTGTCAAAAGCACAGATCTCCTTTTCGGGATTTTTAAGGAGATTCTGCTGGGTGAAAGTCTCGGCATCCATTGCGAGTAAGGCGATGTAAATTGATAGAAAGTAAATCAGAAATGGAGAATTACCTGAAGGTTCTGTTGCAGATATCTGCTTTTCAAACAAGAAAAGAGAAGATATAGGGGCATTGTGGATCTCCATTGAGCAAAAAGCGGGTTGGAAGTTATGATGTGATCTTGACCGTCGCTTCGTTTTAAATGCCTTGAGTTATGGGATAAGATTTTTGAAATATACCCGTTGGATTGGTATACCAACCGATATATTTGGGGACAATTGTTATGGGTCATTTTCTAAGCATACTTATCCTGACTATTATCCTGCTTCTAATTGTTTATTTGTGACCAGGATATTGGACGGGGATATTGCTAACATCCTGGGCGATATCCTAAGCTTGAGTGAATTAAATACGTGCAGGTTAATGGCTGCAAGTTACTAATGGTCATCCGGACTTCTTCTCCTCAAGACTTGGGCGTGTTTGTTGAAGGAGAGACGTTGAACCCGAAAGACCAGGTCTACAACGTTCGATTAAGGAATATTCGGTGGATCCCGGAAGTTTAGGATAGTTTGTTACATTATCTTTATTATAAATAGATGAGGGCGGATCAGTTTAAGGCACACAATCTTTCACTTACACTCTCGTACACTTTTACTCACTGCAAACACCACACTCAAACACTTGTATTCGAATTACATTGTAACACATAGTTGATCTGCACCACATCCTGCACTGTATCCTGATATTTGAAGCAATAGAAGAACAAGGCAGCTGCGATTGTCAGCTCCCGAGGTTTTATGCCGGCGATCTAGATTGATCAAGGGCTTTCCTCGTATATCACGTGTCCACCTTTACATTTTCGCTCATTGTTTGATCATAGATACAGCTCTATATCCTGAGCCGTATCCTGAAACTGTTTTCATATCTAATTTTGTCAACACATTTTTTACACATATTTCTAGCACACTACCTCACCTAACTAATTTGATCACTTAATTGCTTAGGTAATTTTTGACCAAAACACTCCTGAAGTGGACTTCCTTGTGGTGTTACATCCAGCAAAGTCACTGTCTGAAAAGCCTAAAAGCTTGATATTCCCATTAGCTGGATACCAGATACCAAGTGTGGGAGCACCTTTTATGTATCTGAAGATCCTTTTTACAGCAATGAGGTTTGATTTTCTAGGAGCTGATTGACTTCTTGCACAGACACATGTTGCAAACATGATGTCTGGTCTAGATGCAGTTAGGTACAGTAAAGATCCATTCATGCTTCTATAAAGTGTTTGGTCAATCAGCTCATCCTTTTCATCAGACATGACAAGCTTATTTGTTGCCATGGGTGTGCTGCATGGTTTACAATCATTCATATCAAATTTGTTTAAAAGTTCTTTAGCATATTTGCTTTGATGAATGAAAGTTCCATTTTGCATTTCCTGAACTTGGAGTCGAAGAAAGCATTGCAGCTCACCCATTGCACTCATTTCAAACTCAGCTGTCATGAGTTCCCTAAACTCTTCACACATTTTATTACATGTGCTTCCAAAAATAATGTCATCCACATAAATTTGGACAATCATTAAATCTTTTCTTCTCCATTTTAGAAACAATGTTTTATCAATGGTACCTCTTTTGAAACCATTTGAGAGTAGAAAGGTGGAAAGAGTTTCATACCAGGCTCTAGGTGCTTGTTTCAGGCCATACAAGTCTTTGTTTAGCCTGTAGACATGATTTGGATAAAATGGATCCTCAAAACCTGGAGGTTGACAGACATACACCTCTTCTTGAATTGTACCATAGAGGAAAGCACTTTTGATATCCATTTGAAACACCTTCATGTTGTGGTTGACAGCAAAGGCCAGGAACAGTCTTATAGCTTCCAATCTTGCTACAGGGGCGAATGTTTCATCATAATCAATCTCCTCTTCCTGTCTGTAACCTTGAACCACAAGCCTGGCTTTATTCTTGACAACAATGCCCCTTTCATCAGTTTTGTTTTTGAAGACCCACTTTGTGCCAATGGGACTTACATCTTTTGGCAGTGGTACAAGCTCCCATACATGTTGTCTTTTAAACTGTTGGAGCTCTTCTTGCATGGCTTCTACCCAGCTATTGTCTTTCAGTGCCTCTTGATACTTGACTGGCTGATGGAGTGATAGAAAACCAGCAAAAAGACAGATGTTTTGGGTTTGGCTTCTTGTGAGCACCCCTTCATTGATGTTGCCAATGATTTGATCAGGTGGATGAGATCTCAAGAAGATTAAATCTCCTTGGTATGGTATGATAGCATTTGTTGGTGAAGGCTGCAGATGTGTATCATCTGAGCTAAGCACTGCTGGTGACTTTGATGATCCAGCAGTGGCTTCAAAAGGTGGTGGAATAGGAGGAAATGGTGTGGACACATGCTGACTTTGATCCACTGTTTGAGGACTTTTATCAACAGTGCTTGATGATGTGGAAGCAGTGGTTAAGGGGCTACTTTGGTCAACAAATGTTGATGTAGCAGTGGTTGAGCTTTGACAACTGTTTTGTACAACTGATGCTTTTCCCATTGAAACAGACTTTTGTCGAGGAATGATGATCTCATACCCATAGTCTGGTGTTGAATCCTCTGATGGACCTGCACTGTTAGTCTTGACAGTAGTATTTTCAAAAGTAGATTTATCAAGATCAAACAAATCAGCAGGATTTGTTGGGATTTTCATTGATAAAAGTTCATTGAACTATACATTTAAGGTCTCCTCCACTGCTTTGGTCTGTGTATTAAACACTTTGAAGGCCTTGGCAATGGTTGAGTATCCCAAGTGATAACCACAATCTACTTTGGCTGCAAATTTTGAGATGGAATCTTTTAAATTCAAAATAAAGCATGGGCAGCCAAATACTTTGAAGTATGAGATCAGTGGTTTGATTTTATACAGAATTTCATAAGCAGTTTTTTATGCCTGGGGTTTATTAAAACTCTATTTTGGACATAGCAGGCATTGTTTACTGCCTCTGCCCAAAAAGTTAATGGCAAACCTGAATCTGCAAGCATGGTCCTAGCAGCTTCAATCAGTGTCCTATTCTTTCTCTCAACTACCCCATTTTGCTCTGGTGTTCTAGGGATGTTGTACTGCCTTACAATCCCTTTCTTCACACAGAAGGCATCCAACTCCTTATTTTTGAATTCTGTGCCATTGTCACTCCTGAAGACTTTACTGGAAGGTCAAATTGCTTTTCAACATATGTCACAAAGTCTTGCAAAATGCCTGCAGTCTCATATTTTGAGTGTAAAACAAAAGTCCATGTAAACCTAGAGAAGTCATCAATAATAACCAAACAATATCTCTTCTTTTTGAGACTCATGACTTGAATTGGGCCAAACAAATCGATGTGCAGCATTTGCAAACACTGGGTTGTTTTGGACTCTTCAACGGACTTAAAGGAGCTTTTATGTTGTTTTCCTTTTAAACAAGAAACACAATGCTCAGGACATGAAAACATTTTTTGTGGCAAGCCTCTTACAAGGCAATTTTTTGAAAGTTCAGTGATTGTCTTGAGATTTGTGCCCCAGTCTCCTGTGCCAAAGTTCTGTCTCTTTGTTAGAGGCAGCTGAGAACAGACAGGCATCAGCTCTGGGACACTCTTTTGACTTATCAACAACATAAAAATTGCCAGTTCTTTGAGCAACAAGTTTTGTTTTTCCAGTTTTTATTATTGTTTCAATCTTTTCAACCATTTCTGGTCCAACAATCCTACAACACTCCTTTGTGAAGAATGACCCACACCCCTTATCACTCATTTGTGAAACACTCAGGAGGTTGAATTTTAGATTGTCTATCAGATTGATGTTAGGACCGGTTTGACACCATACGATTGCGTAACGAAAGTTCGACGTGCGGAATCCGTGAACGATCGAGACCGAAACACACAAGATGTAATATAAACTGTGATTCTATATAAGATCTGAAATTGTACAATCACTTGAATCACTTAGAGACTTTCTCTCTCTAGTTTCTCTCTCTAGAACTAGAGCTCTTCAAATCTCTAAAATGGCAAAAGTCTTAAAATGATTTAGCTTGAACTCTATTTATAGTGTTGAGGTTTAGCTTGAAAATGTCATGACCATTTCAAGGGAAACCTTAGATTTAGCTTGAAATGAACATGTGTTCAGTTCAAGGGAAACCTTCACTATTAAATTTAGCTTGAAACTGTCAAGTAACATTTTCAAGGAAAATCACCACTTTCAAGCTAAATTACATTAAACATACTATTTCATGATACAAGACGAAGTCAATAGACATAGTGCACTAACAATTGACATTTTCAAATTTTACATTTCCAGACTGCACTGTACCAGACCCCAGAACTTTCCCTTTACTATTATTCCCAAAGGATATATCACCCCCTCCATGAATTTTGAAATCTTTGAGTAGGGCTTTACATCCTGTCATGTGCCTGGAGCCTCCACTATCTACATACCAAAGGCTATCTAAGCATGCAGAAGCTCCCTGCACATGAAGTAAAAGGATTAGTTCATTAGGGTTTCCAAAGCCAATAAGGCTTTGGATGGGGTCTTAACAGTGTCTGGGATGGATGCAGATTGATGGACAGTGGTTAGGTCAGGGGTTTGGACAGTTTTAGGACTGTTTCTTTCTAACCACTGTTGTGGGTTTTTTCCAATCACATGTTGGTACCCAAAAGGATGCCTGTTCACTTTAGGTTTAGAGGGCCTTTTTTAGGTCTCATAAACGTGTGGAATCCTTTGGTAAGATGGTTGTCCTTTACCACTTCTGTATTAATTGGCAGTTGGTGCATCAGTAACCTGAGCATCTCTTTTGATAGATGTTTGGTTCAACTGTTTTGTGACAGCTGTTTGAACTGGCACAAACAGTGGTTGGTTCTTGGTGAATATGACAGATGAGGTTGATGGACTCAAGGATGTTTTAGCAGTGTATTCATTCTTTTTCACATCAAAGTTTTTGAGATACACACATGCTTGAGTTTTGTGGTTTGTTTTACCACAGATGGTGCAGCTTTCAGCAGGAACAATGACACTTGTTTTGTTTAGATCATATGCTTTTAGATGAAAATAGTCTTTTGTTAGATGGTTTCTCCTTTCACAAAATTTACAAAACAAGTTATTGATCTTTTCTCTCTTCTTTCTCTTTTCAGACTCCTTTGCAACAGAGTTTTTAACCTCTGTTGGGATGTCCTTAAGAGGAATGACTTTTGCTTTTGGAGCTTTAACACCATCAGTGGTTGTAAAGTCCATGGGCTTGAAATTTTCAAGAATGTCACACTCATCAGACCATGTGGGTTTAAACTGGTATTTCTCAATCTCCTCAAAAGTAGAGGATCCCACTGGTCTGTCAAGTGTGATTTTGTTACCAAGTTTATCAGTGATTTTCACTTCTTGGCCATTCTTGTTTGTGGGAATGAATTATGTGGTTACATCAGTGGTTTGAATAGATTTTTCAAAAGCAGTGTTTTCATCATCATGTTTTCTATAACCAACACCAAATTTCACATTGCTTTTAATCTGTTTTTCAAGCATTACCTCATATCATTTGCAGGATTCCACCCATTTTTCACATGTGATTTGGGTGGACTCTAACTCCTTTTTGCAAACTTGATATTTTTCTACCATAGTTTGGAGTTGAGTTTTGGTTATGCTTTGCTCTTCTTTGAGACTGTTGATCTCTTTATCCTTTTCAGCCAATTTGTTTCTAAGCTCTTTTAATGACTTTTCAAATTTGACTTCATCAGTTAAGATTTTATCCCTAAGGTTTTCATTTACCTCTTTGATGTTAGCAAATGCATTAATGCACTTGTCTGAACACAGTTTTTCAAGAACTTGAGGTGATACCTTGGCAGCAGCCATCATGGAACAATCACATGGATGCTTTTCTTCATCATCAGCTCTTACTTCTTTCTCACCTGCTCTCTTCTCTTCCTCTTCTTCCTTGTCTTCTTTGGATCAGGGGTCTGTCAGTGGTTCAATCAGGGTTTCTGAATTTTCTCCCAGCAGCAGTTCACCAGCAACTGCAGTAACCACTGCTTCAGTCACCTCATCCACTGTTTCAGCACTTAGCTATTCACCTTCAGTTTCTACCCCCTCTGGTATTGACTCTAATTCCATCAAACAAAAATCATCATTAGAAGATTCATTAAAAGCATAGAGTGCAAAATTTTCATCACCAAGCTCATCAGGCATGCTGCTCCAGTCAACAAAGCCTTGAGTGAAGAAGCTTTGCTGATCTGGTTGTACCACTGCTGGATCAGCTGTTTGAGCTGCAACAGGTTGCACTTGTGCCTAAGGGACAGGGGTTTGAATATACTGAATTCGTTGAACAATGGTTTGGACATAATGCACAGGCACAGGGGTAGCAGCATAGTGAGCAGTGTTAACATGGGCTGCAGGGGTATATTGGGTATAGTGCACAATGCTTTGATTTTGTGGTCTAGGGTTTGAGCTGGGATGAGTGATTATTGGACCAGTTTTTTGACTTCTGCATTCCCTAGCAAAGTGCCCTAGCCTATTGCACTTGTAGCACTTAATTTTTGATTTATCCAACCCCACCCTTAAATTCCCATGTAACCCTGGGAATTCTCTTCCTGTTCTTTTGTAGAATTTGCTTGTTCTTACACTAAGCAAAGCTAATTGATGCAAAATGTCCATCTCTTCTAAGTCAGTGGGATCAAAGTGTTGCAAATCATTGAGTTCAAAGCATAAATTATTCGACATCTGGTTTTCACAATCTGCAGTAAAAGCATAATTTGCAGAGTGAGGATCAGGGCTGTTAAAGTTTCCACCAGCAGTTATATCAATGAAATGATCGTAACCCTGATCCTTACCACTGCTACCAGATTCTTCCTGACCAAAAAGAGCTGTGCTACCGAATGAATAATCATCAGCAACTTTGCCAGACTCTTGCAACTTCTTTTTCTGGTTCAACTCCCTTTCATAGGTCAGGAGTCTACCATGAAGTTGGGTCAGGGTCAGATCCTTGAACTCAGCAGAGTTTCTAGTGACAAAAGCTATGGTATCCCATTTTTTTGGTAGTGACCTAAGGAACCTGCTATTTTGAGTTGAATTTGGAAATGTTACTTTAACAAGCCTTAGTTCACTAATGAGACAATTGAATCGCTCAAATTACTGAGTCAGTGATTCACCCTTGATGTGAAAAAATGTTTCATACTGCTGTCTCAGAATTTCCCTATTGTTTTCAATGACTTCTTCTGTTCCCCCAAACTGTTCCTTCAGTGCATCCCATAGCTCTTTGGCACTGTTACAGTGTAACAGTCCAGCATAGATCTCGTTGGGTAATGCATATGCTATGATGCCAAATGCTTTGGCATCGAGTTCGAACTTTTGAAAATCAGTTTCAGTATAGTTTTCAGTTGGTTTAGGAACGAACTTCTTTACATCCTCAGCACTTGGCACCATAGGAACATGGGGACCAAAACCAACAGAGCTCCAGCATCCAGTGTTCTGTTGAGCAAGGATGTGACCCATCCTTCTCTCCCAGATGTTGTATTCATTACGTTTAAGCATGGGTGGTTTAAAAAGCGAGCCAATGTTATTCTTATCATCTTGTGACTGTGATGACATCCTGGTTGTTTTACAGGCACTGATTAATCAACTTTGATGGTGATTAAACCTTACTCTGTTTTTCAACAAAAATGAATAAACTATCAGTATCAACTTTTATGAGTTGAACTATTTACATCAAAATGATTGTTAAATCAAATTTGACTGTCCAAGCTCTGATACCAGTTGTTAAGATATGAGTTTGGTTTTGATTTTGATTTTGCTTTATGTTTGAATTAAGATGAAGATGGATGAGTTGTGCAGTTGAATTAAGATGGAAACAAACTTTGCACACAATCAAACGAGAGAATTGCTTTAATCAAACATTTTCCACAAAGAACCGAAAGATTGAATTTATTTCAATAACGATTACAATGCAATGTATGAATACAAACTCCCCCTCAGCCTGAGCTCATAGTGTTTGTTCGTGCAGGAAGAAGATTTTGCGAAGAGCTAATAGAACAGTACAGAGCACTGTTCTATTTATAGGCACAAGCAAACCACTGAAGCATCTAAGCTGACGTCACCATGAAAGTGGCATCTAACCTCCTAACAAACTCTATCCTCTGATCTATACAACCTCTGCTATGCTAACTACAGTTTTTACATTACATTACATAAAGACATCTAAACTACTGATGCATCCTTCCATTGATGTGAACCCATCAGTACTTGTTATGATCAGCAGAGTTTGACTCAAGGCAGTAGATTAAACAGCAGAGCTTTAGTCTTCCATTAGTCTTTTACTTGATCAGCAGTTTGTAGGTCAGCAGTTTCTACGATCAGTAGATAGGAGGTCAGCAGATGTTGAAACCACTTTCAAGGGGAGAGACTTGTATGCATAACATCTACTTATTCTGGATCCACTACTCTTATCCAGTTTTGGCTTTAATTATCTGTTCCTTTGGTAGGGTTCAATCCCAACACTTTCACATTGTGTTACCTGAAATGCGTTTTAAAAACATTTGTCAGTGGGAAATACTGGTGAGTGAATCCCATTTTAATCAAGAAACATTAATTAAATTTAAACAGTATTGAGAGCGATTACAATGTTTATATCTACACAATTACTCCGTTAGTGCTGTCAAACCTGACTTGTGGGTCATATTACACATTGGCTAACTCATTGTCCAATGGTAACGTATTGTCATCCCGACTTACTACTCACAGTGTAGTACATTTTGTATACAAAACCCCAACATACCGGTAGTAATTGAAGAATTACAAAGACTCAATCACTGCTAAATTGCATTGTAAAATAGTTAAGGTTTTGTAAAAACTGTTAACAAAAAGGAGATTACTCACATTGTTGTCTTAGATTTTTCGTAAGGGTTTCCTGGTGATAATCTTAAATTTACACAAATGTACATGTGTTAGTATAATAACCCATTTTAACCTTAGCAATACCCTCCCCGAGACGGCATTCCAATGACTACGTCAGGAAGAACCACGACAGCTATTACGGAACCCTAGATCAATCGGGAAGCGTATCTAATACGTATCCAGGGGTTATAATACTTACAACGGAGCAGAACTTCGCTAATTAGGGGGGGGGTATAATACCCGAGTATTATGCCTAATATTTAGATTTGAGAGAAAAGAAATCGTTGTGAGCGAATTCCAAATGAAATCCGATGGCCTGCTTAAATAGTTGTTGAACCTGGTTCTCTCGCGGCCCGCGTAACACATGGGTTGGGCTTACGCGGCCCGCGCCAACCATGGTCAACATGGTAGCTTGTCCGGGTCATCTACTAGGCTCGACACGATGATGACACGTGTCATCACTGGGTTGCGCCACATTTTGGGACTCTCACGGTCCGCCTAAACAAATGGGGGGTCTTACGCGGCCTGCCTGAACTTAAGAAATCAAACGAAATCAGGTTCTAACCTTCGTACTGCCCGCGTAAGGTTTGGGGTGGGTCTACGCGGCTCGCCTCAGCTAAAAAAATCAGATTTTGAATTATTTTAAATACTATTTAATATATTTGAGGCCCGTTTTTGCGTATGGGGTGTATTTAAAGACATATTGGGTCAATTTAAAATATTCTAGGGTGTCGGAAATATTGATAAGGGTGTCAGTTGTAGGATCGGTTTGTTGATCCGAATGAGTCGGTTCAGAGGAATTCCATCAAATACAGGTGCGGAAAACAAGTATTTGATTTAAACACAGCTGAATCTTCACTTTAACACTGATTTGTATTGATATGAACACAAATACAATCAGTTCTCACACCGGCAGCACCTCGGTATGGAAATTCAGAATTTCGCTTCAGCATAACTCAAGCGAAATCTTAACATGTTGATTTCGCTTGAGCTGCTTCAAGCGAAATCCTTTACACATTCAGATGTTCAAGCGAAATCTCATAAACTCTCTCTCATTCTCTCGATCTACGTGCCCTGGTCTATTCTAATCTAAAGTAAGACTCGATACAAGACGAAGTCGACAGATGTAGTGCACCAACAGACTCCCCCTCAGATGTTGACGAGTCGACTATCGAGTCACACCAATACTGTGTCTTCACATCTTCATTCTTGATCAGTCTCTGGGCTTTTCTCTCTCTATCTTCTTTTCCAAAATCACCTTGCTA
>JARYGA010024700.1:0-24688 GCA_030545235.1 Helianthus tuberosus | reverse complement strand
ATCTGCTGGAGAATGGATTTCGCAGAGGTCTTATCGATTGTACTCTTTTCATCAAAGAACAAGATGGAGATCTTCTACTGGTACAGGTATACGTTGACGATATTATATTTGGTTCTACTAATGATGTTTTGTGTAGGAATTTCGAGCGCATTATGCAGGATAAATTCGAGATGAGTGCTATGGGGGAAATGACCTTCTTTTTGGGCCTACAAGTACAACAAACCGAGTCTGGGATATTCATCCATCAGACTAAATATGTTGGTGACATCTTGAGCCGGTTCCAGATGTCTGATGCAACGCCCATCGGTACCCCATTGCCGCAAAATCACGGAATTACTCCAGACTTGAAGGGTGAAGCTGTTAGCCCCTCATACTACCGCGCGATGATCGGATCTCTTATGTACCTCACAGCATCAAGACCAGATATAATGTACCCAACGTGCCTGCTTGCCAGATATCAAGTGAACCAGAAGGCCTCACATCTTGCAGCTGTAAAAAAGGATTTTTCGTTATTTGAAGGGTTACCCTGACACCGGTCTATGGTACCCTAGGGATAATAACTTTGACTTGATCGCTTTCAGTGATTCTGATTTTGGCGGATGCAAAATCGACGGCAAATCCACAACGGCTGGATGTCAGTTTTTGGGAAATCGCCTAGTCACATGGCAGTGCAAGAAGCAGACGTGCGTCGCTACATCAACATGCGAAGCTGAATACATTGCTGCCTCAAGTTGTTGCTCCCAAGTCCTATGGATCCAACAACAAATGCGCGACTACGGTTTTGAATTCCTAACTACTCCTATTTACGTTGATAATTATGCTGCCTTACAGATCACTAGAAATCCTGTGCAGCATTCAAAGACTAAGCACATCGAAATTAAGTATCACTTCATACGTGATTGCTTTGAGAAAAGGCTAATCGATGTTGCTTACGTCCACACCGATGACCAACGTGCCGACCTTTTTACCTTTGTGTAAACGGCATTAAGGTCAAGCAAGAGTAAAACCAACATCGGAAAATCATTTTTGTAAATACCTTTGTGTTTTAAATTTGTCTTAGTTTATTGATTTTAGGGGGAGTAATTCCAAAATTTGAAAATCCAAAAACATCGGAAAATTTAAAAAACACAAAAACAATAGAAAAGCAAAAATGAGTTTCCTGGCGAGCAAAAGAGAAAATGATAGTACATCAGTGGTCTGTCCAAACCTCTTTAAACCTTAAATGAAAAGCGATAAGCAGCTCTATATAAGATGTATCGGTAGGCTCACAATCATTTTAAAGTGTGCAGGGTGATATAAATCTAAATCGACTGAAGACCAGGTGGGAACCACTCATTGGCATATGGTCTTAGTATCGAAATTTCGTTTGAGAGATTGCCGAGGTTCTGAGATATTCGGTCTTTATACTGCTTATCATCTGGGTATCATGGTTGTATCTTTTTCCGAAAAATAACGGGGACGCAAGTCTAGATCTTCCATGATACCATACATACGTGTACATATTGCATTCGACCTCAATAAGTGATCAACAATCACATGTCCCCAAAATAAGTGATAATATATCACATTTATCCGGGAGTCAAGTTCGTCTCTCTGCTGTACGAAAGTACTGACCTGTTCACGGACTTGCTCCTGTGCCCTCATGCATCTGAAAATCAAGTTCCTCATCAATAAGTGATTATATCACATAGGGCTTGTTTTCAATCAAAATAAGTGAGAATCTCACATCATATACGGTCAAACAGATGATAATCGGTATACTCACCGGTAAGATGAATCCTCGTGCATACCTTGATACGGGAATGTGTCGTGATGTGGATGAACACCGGTCGGTAAGTATAAATCATACCTTAACGTATCCCCTCGCCATGATTACAAATGATAAGTTGAGTTTATGTGGACAACAATACCGATAATTGTTATAGGATGCTTATCTTAATGTTAACTAACTGAACAACAAGAGCGTTTTGGCATGACCGTACACTAATATGATTCTCTTACCCTCGAAACTCGCAAAAAGAATGTCTGTAAATATTTATTTAATGCTTTCAGTTTCTACATCTTTGTGTATATTTATTTACTGCTTTCTGTCTTTACGTTTGAAATATTCAAAAACATCAAAAAGATTTTAGGTGTGTTTTAATATAAACTTATAAAAGCCAAAAAGATTTTATTTCTATTTTATTTTCGATCGTACGATGTTGGATCTCGAGTCTTCGATACCTGAAACCTGATTGAAAACCGAAACGACTGATTCTTCATAAACGGTCGAAATTTGCAAGTTTTGAAAGTTAAAAACTTAAAACTGAACAATTTGTTAAACTTTCAAACTGTCGGACGGTGTTTGTTTGAACAAATGGTCACATGTGTGTCGTTTGCTTATGATATTCCAAGCAGTTGTTCTCATTACGCGTTTAGATTTCTTGCATGTGCAGATTCTAAAGGCAAGGAGAACACGGTCGATGACAAGCTTCGGAATGAAGACACGACGTGAAGGCACTCAAGTGATGAAGATGATCGAGTTGCCGCTGACCATCATCAACACCACAAGGATCTCAAGTTGTAAAGAACAAGTATTTCACGAGCATAACTCAAGGGGGAGCTTATGTTAAGGGGGAGTTTGTCAACACACTTCCTACATGAAACGGGGAGTTTGTTGATACACTCTCTGCTTTCAAGACGTGAAGACTTTAAAGATCCTCCGACATTGAAGACTTGAAAGGACGTCAAAGACTTGAGGACACAAAGATCGAGACAAAGCTACAGCCAAGGGGGAGTTTGTTGGTGCACTTGTGTCTGTACTTTGTCTGTATTTTGTCGTGATACCAAACGATGTCTTTGTTAGTCTTGTAAGTTTGACCAAGTCAACCATCCTCCTGGTTTGACTTGGCCAAACAGTTAGACAATGGTTGTAATATGTCTGTGTCGAAGGATGTGTCATCGAAGGATTGTTTAGATCCTTCGATGAGCTCGAAAGATAAACCTTCGATAGATGGACCTCGAAGGATATCATCCTTCGAGGTATTTATGGATCCTTCGAGTTGTTTCAGATCGATAGATGATCTTTCGATCAGTCTATCTGATCCTTCGACCAGACTAGCTGTGACGGGTATATATATACCCATGTAATGTGTTCACTTCAGATGAGAACACTCAGAGCAAAAACACACACACACGAGAGTTAGAGAGAGTTTGCAGAATAGATTTGTAAACCTTGTGCTTGTAACCGAACCTTTCATTCGTTTTAATACAGTGGTGTTAAACGGTGAACTTTATGTGTCGTGTATTTATGTTCTCACATAAACTCCGGTTTGCATGCTAGCTTGGATTCCGCACTTGCTAGTGTGTTAGATATAACAAGGATTAGGTTTAACCTCAACCTCAGAGGGACCTACAGTTGGAACTATCAATGGTTATGTTTGAAATTAGGACTGTTGGCGGCCAACGACGAATAGTTAAGATTATTAAATACAATATTCCTTTAATATATATACTTGTGTGTCTTTGAACTTTGTTCTTTTCTCCTAGCATATGATATGCTCCCAACAACTAAAATAGTATCTAAAATTACACTCCCAAACTTAAATGAAAACTAACCAAAGATCGCATTTAAAAACAAAAGAACTGCCTACAACTTTTAATCACTCCTATGAAAGCCAAAAGACTTAAATGTGAACAGAGCTAAATTATGAATTTTATCATAAACAACCAAACACTTAATCACTTGCCATGGGCAAAACATGAAGTTCTAACCCAGACATATAAAAGTCGTAGATAATCTACAAATGGTTGTTGACGTATCATTAGTGGGAAGATCCAGGCCTGAACTAAACATAACAACACACTTTAAAAATCAATCAATTGTTGGGAAGTTGCTCAGGGTCACCTACAAGCATGGATGCAAAAGTCGCTAGGCGCTCCCTAGTCGGTCGACTGGGGAGTTGAGAGTACTCGGCCTAGGTGGAGAGTACTCGGGGATTACTAAGACATGTTAAATTATAAAGAAATTAGTTTTCGTAAATTAAATTTATGTCAAATTACTAAAGTTTACTAATATTCTTTTGATAGACATAGAAATTACGTTTTATTATTTTTTTTAAGTCAAACTCAGCCTAAGTTGACTTGCTTGATCCAATTCTAGCCGAGGTTGACCGCGATTGATCGATTTGGAGTAATTAGACGGAGTTGAAAAAAGTCGTCTCAGCACAGCAGCCTACCTTGTAGGGACAACTCAGAGAGTACTTGGCCATGGAGACCTTGTTTTACAACCATGCCTACAATCCCTTCGTACCTCCGACTTTGTTTTATTAGTCAGAAGTGTGATGTAGGAAGTCATCCCACATTATATATGCTGGCAGATACCGAATTGATTGATAAGACCACAAAGATTAACACAATCAGATACTTATTGAGTCGGTGTGTTACAAACAAAGCGTGGTTTAGGAATACAGATACAAATTTAACACTAATTATAAATTAACCCGTATACATTATAATATACTAGCACGCCCCCTAAAACATAAGTTACACTAATGATACTTATATCCTTATACTTATTATAATAAATTTAGTTTCTATTTTCAACATTTCCTCTTAAACTAAACTTAGTCCAAGGAAGATCTTCAGCACTTCATTTGCGTTAACAATAATGTATTTTACACGTCCTCATATTCGGTCAAGTTAACCTCCACACTTCCCTCCCATTTTGGACATTTATTAATATAATGTCCAAGCTTGTTAGACTTGTAATACCATCATTATTCTTTCGGGACCACCAACCTATTCATGGTCGGATTGAACTCCCACAACCACAATGCTCATATTTATGGTCTTTAACCTTCTCTGTTCCATCAGTTTTGGTTAATTGAAGCCTTTCATATACGTCTCCTTCCTTAGTGGACTTCTTGATGTGTTCTTCCAAAGCTTTTAATGTCCCGATAACTTCCTAAAACGACATTGTATTAAGGTCAACATGATCTATTGCCTTTTCTATCTGACTATCTGGATTTACTTTTCTGTTAATGATCCTAAAAGTTTTAACATCAGTCTTTCGCCATCGAATATTTGACGAAGACTACTTGCTTGTGACACAATCAGACTAATTAATTCCACATATGTGACAACTCGCATTTTCAGGTTAACACCATTAGCTTTCTCAGTTAAATCTTTATGATTTTCTAGCATACGTACATGCATTCACATTACACGTGTAGGTTATAACACACGGAACAACATAAACTAGTGGGACTAGTTTCATTCATACACTTAAAGTTAAATTGCAAACTTTCTACACAAGTTTTACTGTGTTGGAACATGAGGGGTTAATTGTGGAGGCAATACCAACTTATAAATCTAAACACAATTCCCAAACTCGGAACCCAACCCCAAACCAGGAACCTAAACTCGAAAACAAACCCCCCCCCCCCCCCCCGCCCGCTAAACCCTCCTAGACTCGGACATGTCACACCCGACCCGCAACGGATATGGTACGGGGCATGATATGATTGTTCCATAGCTTTTGACATTTATTTAAAGTTTAAATATGTATTATCATCAATATTGATTGTTGCACATAACTTATAAATTCAATAAAAATCCAAATACAAATAATCGAAAAGAAACGTAACACAATTTCCAATTTATTTTACTAAGGCACAAATCCTATGTGTCTTCACTTCCACCCTCAACCTTGTGTACATGTATCATGTGTAAAATAATTTTGGGTCAACAATAAGTTGGTAAATAGATCTTGATTTTTATTTAAGTTAAAATAGTTTCATTAATTTATCTAAAAAAATGTTTCACATGCAACTTTAAGTGTATAAGTGACATCAATCATCAAATCAACAATCACACAACTACCACTACTACGAAACTAAACATAATAAAACATAAGTAAGGAAACAATGATGCGGTTAAAGCCCCGAAGAGCGAACCTATGAAACAATGTGGCGTGCCCAGTTCAACCCATTGCTGTGGGGAACCGGTCAACCGGGTGGTGGATCCACACGAAAGCAATGACACAAAGCCGTAAACACGTAATGCACATGTAAGAAACATGTAACGAAACATATGAAACTTTAATATGCATGTGTAAAAATGATAAGAAATATGATGAAACAAACAAATGGCATATGACACACCCCAAAAAGTTTAAATGAATAAAAGGGGAAAAAGAAAGATCTACTCACACTGTAGCGTATCGTTAAAATCAGAGGCGGCTCTTGGGCTGGCCAAGCTGGGCAGGGGCCCAAGGCCCAAAGATGTTAGGGGCCAACAGATTTATAACTTTATTATGTTATGTTATATATAACAAGCCCAAACACTGAACATTAAGCCCCAAAGTTGAAGTAAAAGGCCCAAATCCCAAACAGAACATTATATATGTGGTGTGGGGCTTGTGCGCTCAAAAAAAAAAAAAAACTGCTGCGATCGTAGTTTGTGTTTGGGATTTTCAGTTTTTTTTTTACTTTTTTTCATCATCATCCAATCATCTATAATATTCAATATTTATTCCTTGAGGTATGTAATTTTCAATTGTAAAATCGATTAATTGAATGTATTTTTTATTTTTATGTTTAGATTTATATAATTAGTCAATTACATGAGATGAAAACTTGAACTTTGTTGTTTAGATTTATTGATTTAGAACTAGATGAAACTATGAATCTTTAATGTTTGAAATTAAATGATTGAATCTTTTGAGACTTTGATGTATAATTGTTTATTGTTTAGGTTTAGAGTTAGATGAAAATTACTAGTTTTAAACTTTGATTTTCTTTTATTTTTTTTGTCCACAAATTATGCCACCCATTCCTAAATACAAATACCTATCCGGTAGTCAAAAACATAAAAATGCATATCATGTGTTTTTGTCTAGAAATCATTGTCCTAATGCTATAAATGCATATCATGTGCTTTTGACACTTCCGGTAACGATGACATCGACAGAGAGAAGGTTTTCTACATTGAAGTTGTTGAAGTCTTATTTGCGATCGTTAATGTCCCAGAAAGACTTAATGGATTGGCGATGATATCTTTTGAAAACGAAATATTAGAAGGTATGGAATATAAAGACTTGATCGAGAGCTTTGCTTCCGGTAACCACACCTTCCAGATCGAAACTCCGCTGCAAGACAAGCAAAATTGTTGACGGTTTTGGTTGAGGATTGTGTTTGACACGGGCCAAAAAAAAAAAAAAAGATTCTGCGCCTCCTCTCAGACGGTTCTATCTCCTAGGGTTCAACAACCGGAACAGTATGTGTACTGCCAGAAATGGCTCTCACGCCCAAGATTCCACCGGTATAAAGGTATTCATATTTTTAATTACAAGGTAATCAATCTTGTAATAAACCTGTTTTAATTGTATTAAAACGGAATTGAAGTGGTCAACGTAACTGTCAGATCAATTCACGACAATCTCTTAACTGACGGAGACTAGCTTGACTGATCGTGACCAGCGCGCAAGCGAGCTGCACACTATTCGGTCGGATCCACGCCTATGTGAACCGTATGCCGCTTGTATGCTAGACGCGCACACTGCACTAGAACCAGCGCTATGCGCGCGATACGCAGACCAGTGCGCCTAGTTACTACTGCAAACCTGCGCACGGTTGTTCCGGCTCGTTAGCCCCCGCGTGATGCTAAGTGGACATGGAATCCGCTACGCACCAGGCCTTGCACCATTCACACTCCCGCGCGCTTGCACTACTAGTCGTGCGCCTGAGAGGCCTGCGCCACATCATTAGCCTAAGTCACCCACTGGTGCGCCATAAGCGGACCAACCACATTGCTCACCAATGATGTGCGCCATGCGCCTAAGGAGCTCGTGTTGTATCGACACGCGACATGCCATATGCCATGGCTTCTGCCTACCCCACCCAAGGGTACGCCATAAGCGGACCCGCCATGTTTCTGACCACGCGCTAATGGGCAAAAATACACAGGCGGTGTGCAAAGTTCAAGGTGCACCACATTGGGCTTATAGCCCACGTCACGTGCGTGTATGTGCGGGTGCGCTGCACCCTTTGGGTCCTTACTAGTATCTGCCTTTAAGGAAACAATTTACAAGGAGTGCTCCTCCTTATATACTAAGTCTTGTCATCCCACCTATGTGGGACAAGGTGAAAAATCTCAATCCATTTTTCTCATCTTTGTTTGTTCCTAACATACAACTTCAAGCTTCGATATCTCATTCATCTTAGCTCTATTTGGTCATAGTTTGAACACAAACTCATAAATAATTATTTATACAACACATATATAAATATTATTGATGTCCAAAATATTTAGTGAAAAACTCATTTTCACTAAATGTCCAACAACTCATTAAAGATTAAATATCTCTCCTCACTACTACACCATGAATCTATGCAATTTATCAAATCCATTTATTGGTAGTTTGATTGACTTTTCACCGATGCAAATTTTACAGATCTTAGTCTACTTTTGCTAGTGGGTGATCGAAGATGGTTGCATCACACCTTAATAGCAAGAAAATAAATGATGAAATTTCTTTAAATAAATACCACCTGGTCAATTATGGTGATGCAAATTTTGGTTGACCACTTGACCCCACACTCACCATATGTAATATTTAGTTTCATTTCCATTTAACTTTCCCAATGATTACCTTATGCGCAGGGATTCCCCAAGCAGTACTATTAATATATCAATAGTATATCTTGTAAACATCACAATTGTAAAAAATACTATAAATCATGTATTCACCCAAAGCATTTAAAATAAATAAAAAGGGGAGTTCGTGAAACTCGTCAGTTTAGCAGTGTGCAAGTATAACGAGTGCTAAAGGAGGTGTCTCCTATGATGCATACGTAATCATCAAATCGGGCCTTATTGTAGCAAATACCATTAGTGTTTGTGTTTCTAATTATCATAGTTACACCTAGGGTGATGGAAGATATTACTATCTATTAATTATGACCAATGACCTTCGGGTTTCTAAATTGTTGGAACACAACTCAGAATCTAGAAAATAAATGATGAAATTTCCTTAAAGAAAGCCCCACCTAGCCTATTTAGGTGATGCAAATCATACACCCACACTTGTTATATATACTATGTGTTGGTGCACTTGTGTCTGTACTTTGTCTGTATTTCGTCTTGACACAAAACGATGTCTTTGTTAGTCTTGTAAGTTTGACCAAGTCAACCATCCTCCTGGTTTGACTTGGCCAAACAGTTCGAACAATGGTTGTAATATGGGTGTGTCGAAGGATGTGTCATCGAAGGATTGTTTAGATCCTTCGATGAGCTCGAAAGATAAGCCTTCGATGGATGGACCTCGAAAGATCTCATCCTTCGAGGTACATGTTGATCCTTCGATGAGTTTCTGGTCGATAGATGATCCTTCGATCAGTCTATCTATCCTTCGACCCGACCTGCTGTGTTCGGGTATAAATACCCATGCAAGTGCTCATTTCAGTAGGAGTTCGAAAGTGAGACGCATAGAGAGCATTCTGTTCAGAACACACACACATGAAAGTTAGAGAGAGTTTATAGAATACATCTGTAAACCTTGTGCTTGTAACCGAACCTTTCATACGCATTAATACAAGTGGTGTTAATCGTTGAATATAGTGTGTTGTGTTTATCATTGCTTGTTCTATCTCTGTTTGCATGCTAGCCTGGATTCCGCACTCGCTAGTGTGTTAGACATAACAAGGAATAGGTTAAACCTCAACCTCCGAGGGACCTACAAGTGGTATCAGAGCCGTGGCTCTTTTCCTTGTTAAAAACCGAGTTTTTACAAGACTTTGGAGTGTTTTGGACAAAACTCACTTGGTTTTTGCAGCCGTTTTTACTGTTTTTCTCGCTTATCTTTACGTTAAAACGTGTTCTAAACTAACCGGGTGTGTTGCATGACGGGTTGGGTAACTTAAAAACCTGTTTTTGAGGTGTTTGGTAATTTCCGGACAAAATTCCGGCTACTCCGGTGACCGGTTTCTGGGTTGTTTCTTCGATTTTCGGTAATATTTTATTGGTTCAAAAATCTGATTTTGGCAGAAAATCATGGTCTGACCATACCTCTGCCGAAAGTTTCTACCAACCCATCAACTTTTTCACCAACCTGTCTCATTTGTCAACTGTGTCAGAGCAGTTCGAAAGATATCCTTCGAAGTCGAAAGATCATCTTTCGATCAAAGGAGGATCGATAGATAATCATCCTTCGAACATCCTTCGAAGTCTGTGACTTATCCTTCGATCCAAGGAATATTTTTGAAGGATACATCTTTCGTTTTACTGCTCTTATTCGAAAGACCAGGATCCTTCGATTGGGGAGTCTTTCGAAAACAATTGTTCGAAACTCAACAGTAATCTTTCGAACACTGTTGATCCTTCGAACAAGTGTTGATCTTTCGAACTTAGTCTGTTTTTGGTTAACAAGTTCGTGATTTTCAGGTATTATTCTTCTTGATCAAAAATGAATCCAAGATGGAATAGACCGGTAAATACAGATATGTATTTTGGTACTCCGTCATCTTCCGCACCGGTATCTTCTCAAGCTAATGCAATTTCTACCGGTCAATGGGCATTCGTATCAAATCAAACTCCAAGTATTCAAAGCATTCTCTTAAGCGAGAGCGAAACCGGAAGTCTGAATCGGCCTCCAAAGTTGATGCACTTATATGAATATCCAGGATGGATTGACAGATTTCATACATACGTCCTTGGTCAAAATACAGAATTGTGGTTGCGGTTCATCACAGATTTCGATCAAACAATAGAGGTTGCTGCATCATCTGCTGCTACATTTGCAGATCTTACTGAAGATCAGAAGAAAGTCTATGATTTGGAAAAGAAGGCATATGCCATTCTTACTCAGGCGTTAAGTAAAGATATTTATCATCAATTTGTCAGTTACAAGACGACAAAAAGGTTGTGGGATGCATTGAAGACAAGGGGCGTGGGAAATGAAGCGACACGTCAATTGAGAAAAGAACTGCTAAAGAAAGAGTTTGATGGTTTTACGTGTATGGAGAATGAATCTTTAGGAGATTTGACAAGTCGATTTAATCATCTGCTGACTGAATTATCAAATTTTGAGGTTGTTACAATTCCAGCAGAGATTGTGAAAAAGTTTGCAGATGCGTTGCCACCTCAATGGAATACTTTCTTGGAAATCATGAAGTACAATGGCACTTTAGCTACAACAAGCTTTAATGACTTTGTTCAAATCCTGGAAAACAAGAATCAGGAAGAAACTCTCAAGGCGAAAAGAGTTGCAGTGCCACAAAATCCTGATATGTATTATGGAACTTCTAGCACTTCTGCAAAACCTTCTTCACATGCTCCAATTCAAACAGCGTTTGTGACTAGCACTGACATGTATGGCAATACTATCCAGGTTCCGGTTCCTCCAAAAACAGACATGTATGGAAATCCGCTTGAACCAGTTCCTCAACAGCAACAGCAAAGCCAACGACCTCTCAGACCAACTGATATGTTCGGAAATCCATTACCTGTTCGATCTACCGGACCAACTGACATGTATGGGAATCCACTTCCAACTCAATCTACCGTACCTACAGACATGTATGGGAATCCACTTCCTCCTCAACAGCAAGCGTGTTATGGAAGCACATCATCTGCTGGTCAACAATCAAAGCCAAATACAGTACGGCTCGACACCTCAAGCTTTTCTAAAGTCAGTGTGGAAGTAGCAAAGGAACACATGGAGCTGCTAAACACTTTGGTGAGCGCATACTGTGGATTAGTGGAAGGTCAGATTGGTAACATTAATCTGACACAAGAAGACTATCAGCAGATCGACAAAGAGGAGATGGAGATGATGGACATCAAGTGGGCCTTTGCCAGTGCTGTTAGGCGAGCAAAGGATTTCATGGAAAGAACTGGCAGAACCAGCTTGGAAAGCAAGAAAGACACCAAGTATGGGTTTGATAAGAAGGCTGTCAAGTGTTTCAATTGTGATGAACGTGGTCATTTCAAACGTGAATGTACGAAGCCACCTCAACATGGAAACCAAAATCCATTCAGAGGTCAAGGCAACAGGGCAAATCAGAACCAAGTAAGAAACAATGAGCGCACATTGGTGCCTGTCAACAACCAGAGTCAAGCAGGACCATCTAATGCCAACCAGGCACTTGTGGTTCAAGTAGATGAAGGTTGTGATTGGTCAATCCAGTTGGGAAATGATGTTCCAAATGGAACAGCTTGTTTTGCTGAAGTGGTTAAGGATTTAAATCACGCCAGTGGTGGAGAATCTTCCACCAATGGTAGTGAATCTTCTGAAGATGAAGACAGCTCCGGTTATAGTGGAAGTTCAGATGAAGAGTCCTCGGGTTCAGGGAATGATCAGGAAGATGACACATCAACTGCGTCAGTTAATGCAGATATTGATGAACTATTGGAAGAAGGTGGAGCAGGAATTCAAAGAAGATCTATTTTGGTGGATCAAGCTGCTTATTCTTCGTCTTCTCTCCATTCAGCCTTCATGGCTAATGTCGACAGTTCATCAAGTCAGGTATGTGTCGACAAACCCACTTCTGCTAGTTGTGATAACTGTGATAGTTTGCGTGTTAAATGTACTGATTTAGAAGCAAACATGTCTGAGTTGCAAGGCAAACATGATGCTTTACAAGCTAGTTTGTTTGACTTGCAAGACAAACATGTTTCTTTGACTGATAAGTGGTGTGAATTGCAAAGCAAACATGAGACTTTGCAAGAGAAATATGATGTGACATTCATTCACAATCAGAAATTGACCGTTGATCTTTCGAAGTGCACTGAAGCCAACATGTTTTATGAAAACCATGAAAAGGAGTTTAAGTCGGTAATTGAGAAATTAAAGAAAGATAAAACCGAGTTAACTAAAATGGTTTCCAGAAAACAAACTGACATTAATTTGTATATAACTCGTCTGGAAGTAATGCAAAAGGAAATGGCTTGTGTCAAAACTGAAAGTGAGGCGATCCAACTTAAGCTAGACAGTTATTTGAGCTCTAGCTATGTGTTGGATCACATCATTGATGTTCAGAAAGAGAAACGGGATGTCACATGCATAGGTTACAAGAAATGTCCACCACCTGTGAGACATAATTATGATGCCATGCCGGATGAAGAGGATAGAACTTTCTTTGAACCATCTGTTCCTCTAGATGTTAATGAATTTGCAGCAGGACTCGGATACAAGAAAGAAGTATCATCAGATTCGGATGTGTCAGCAGATACATTTGTAACTGCTGAACAGAATCAGGATCCTCCAGTTGTGATTGAGGATGCTGATTCTTCTGATGATGAGTCTGATGATACTGATTTAGCAAAGTCTGATGCGGTGATAAAAGAAGAGGACATACCTCTTGAGAATCATATTCTGTGTGATCCTCCTGCAAAGCCCGCTAAGACTGTTGCAATCAAGTCCGTGTCTGCAAAAGAGTCGGAGAGTGTGGATTTGCTGTACACTCTTGTTGGTGATAATAAAATTTACTCAGACAAAGATTTTCCTATTAAGAATGTTAATCAATCATTAATCAGTAAAGTCTTTGAAAATTCAACAAGTAAGTTTTTGGGAAAGACAGGATCACATGTTACAGTGACACAGTGCCCTCCTATTCCAAAGGCCGAAATTCGAAAACAATATGGCAATCAGAAATTACCAACAGTGCAAACACAGCAAAATCATACCAAACCAAAAGGAAAATTACCGGCTCAAGGTCAAAAGAAGCCGAATCAGAAGAAGAAGAAAAATATGAACTTTGTGAAATCTAAGGGAACGGACAAAATTGCAACATTTGAAAATCAATCTAACTTAGATTTTGTCAAAAAGGCAACAGTGATGAAAAGGAATGAACCAAGTAGTTCAAAACCTAGTACCTCGGGATCACAAAGTTCATCATCGGCGAGACGACCACATGATACTTCGGGGTTTGTTGAACGAAGATCATGTTTCGAATGTGGTACCATTTGACATATTATTCGAAATTGTCCGTATCTTCATAAATTGAAAGCCAAAGAGGATGATCCCCGTGAACACAATCACCAAAAGCGATCTGTTTCTGTAAAACAAGATCCCCGACTTGTAAAAGAAAGGGAAAAGAAACAGAAACGCCAACAAGTCAAGGTGATTGAAAAGGCACTTAACACTGATGTGGTTCCAAAACAATCTGTTTCAGTTAAACCAGAAAGTTCAAAATTTTCAAAAATTTCAAACAATCAAACTGGTAAAACTCAACAGACCTGGAAACCAAAATCTGTTATTGAATCAGGGGGACCATCACAATTTTCAAATCATCAAAGAATAGAAGTTATTGTTGTTGATGAAAATGGAAGACCCAAGACCACAATGGCTTGGGTCCCCATCTCCAACTAATCAATTGAGTTCATGTGCAGGGTGTTCCAGGAGGAACTATCAGTAGTCATTGGATTGTTGATAGTGGGGCATCCAGGCACATGACAGGCGACATGAAGCTTCTCTACGACGTCAAATCTATTAGAGGAGGTTATGTTGCTTTTGCTGGAGATAAAGGCGGATATATTACGGGTGAAGGAATGATTTCCAACGGGGTTGTGAGCTTTGATAAGATCAACTTTGTACAACAACTTGATCACAATCTTCTTAGTGTTTCTCAAATTTGTGATAAGCAGTTCTCAGTACACTTTGATGCAAATGGATGTTATGTGCTGAAACCCGGCTTCAAAATTCCCAAAGAATGGATTCTCTTGTCGGCTCCAAGGATAAATGATCTGTATGTCCTTGATATGAGCCAAGCTATCACAACGTCTGCACAAGCAACTTGTTTCGTTTCTAAAGCCACAGAAAAAGACACAATCTCTTGGCACAGACGAATGGGTCACATTCACTTACGCAAAATGAATCATTTGGTGTCAAATGAATTAGTGAATGGTGTTCCTCTTAAAAACTTTCATCTTCAAGACGTCTGTGTTTCGTGCCAAAAAGGAAAACAAACGAAGAAGCGACACCCTACAAAGAAGATCAACACGGTGGCTGTTCCTCTTGAACGTTTGCACATGGATTTGTTCGGTCCTGTCAAGCACAAAAGTATTAGGAATGATCAATATTGCCTCGTGATAACTGATGATTATTCAAGATTTTCTTGGGTGGCGTTCATGGCACACAAGAGCGAAACCTTCGGTATTATCAAAAACTTGATCATTCAGATTGAGAATCTTTATAACTTGAAGGTTAGGCGGATACGTAGCGACAATGGTACCGAATTCAAAAATCATGCCATGGCGGAGTTTTGCACTTCAAAAGGTATTCTTCACGAATTTAGTGCAGCTTATACTCCTCAACAGAATGGCGTCGCTGAACGTAAGAACCGCACATTGATCGAGACTGCTAGGACTATGTTGGTAGAATCGCAGCTGCCCATTCCATTCTGGACTGAAGCTGTGTCCTCTGCATGTTACACGTTGAATCGAGTCCTTACAGTCAAAAGGCACAACAAGACCTGCTTTGAGCTTATAAACAAACGGAAACCAGATTTGTCATATCTTGAACCGTTTGGAGCTCCGTGCACGATAATCGATCCTAATGGAAAGTTTGGGGCAAGAGCCATTGAAGGATACTTTCTTGGGTATTCCACCCCGAACTTAAGAGTCTGGAATCTAGAGACTAAAAGGGTCGAGGAATGGTCTGAAGTCAGAGTACAAAGGCACACTTTGCCAGTTAGAAATCCTGGCCAGCCTTGGATGTTTGAGTACGATGACTTTTTCAATTCGATCAATGTTGAAGCAGTTGAAGAAAATGCTGCAGCAAGGATGTTTTTCGAGAGTGACAATGCAACAGATTCACCGTTGGTTCGTCCAATTATCGTCAATCAAGAACCATCTTCAGTGAACAATAATGCTCTCGACAATGAGGATTTTCACGATGCTACCGAATTGAACGAATCTTCAGAGGATGACGAATTTCTAGATGCAGATCAAGAAGCTCCAACAACAGCAGTTCATGGTACTTCAGAGGGTACTCCTCCAGTGGACGCCCCTAGAACAGCTGAAGCTACTGCATCATCCTTTTCGCCAATTCCGGGCATTGAATTAGTTGTTGATCTCAATCTCAACAATTTGGGTACAAATATTCCAGTTCAAGATAATCCAGAAACAAGGATTCACAATACCCATCCTCAACAAAACATCATCGGAAATGTACAAAGTGGCGTTCAAACGAGAAACATGTTGCGAAACAACAACAATGCAGGCTTGTATGCATCTATTAGAGAATCTGGTCAACAAAATGATTGGTCTTTCGCGTGTTATGTATCACAGGAAGAGCCAAGAACTTGGAAAGAAGCTTTGAAAGATAGCTCTTGGGTTGAAGCAATGTAGGAAGAACTGCAACAATTCCAGAAGCTAGGTGTCTGGAAACTCGTAGAGAAACCTGCTGGTTACAAGAAGATTGGTACCCGTTGGGTGTTTAAATGCAAAAAGGATGACCGTGGAGTCGTTATTCGAAACAAAGCAAGGCTAGTCGTTCAAGGTTTTCGTCAGATAGAAGGAATCGACTACAACGAAGTGTATGCACCTGTTGCACGTCTGGAAGCAATTCGGATCTTTCTGGCTTATGCCTCATTCAAAGGATTCAAGGTTTACCAGATGGACGTCAAAAGTGCATTCTTACATGGTGTGGTGGAAGAAGAGGTGTACGTCGAACAGCCTCCTGGGTTTGAAGATCCTATCCATCCCGATCGGGTTTGGTTGCTCAACAAAGCTCTATATGGTCTACATCAAGCACCGCGAGCTTGGTACGCAACCTTATCTAATTATCTGCTGGAGAATGGATTTCGCAGAGGTCTTATCGATTGTACTCTTTTCATCAAAGAACAAGATGGAGATCTTCTACTGGTACAGGTATACGTTGATGATATTATATTTGGTTCTACTAATGATGTTTTGTGTAGGGATTTCGAGCGTGTAATGTAGGATAAATTCGAGATGAGTGCTATGGGGGAAATGACTTTCTTTTTGGGCCTACAAGTACAACAAACTGAGTCTGGGATATTCATCCATCAGACTAAATATGTTGGTGACATCTTGAGCCGGTTCCAGATGTCTGACGCAACGCCCATCGGTACCCCATTGCCGCAAAATCACGGAATTACTCCAGACTTGAAGGGTGAAGCTGTTAGCCCCTCGTACTATCACGCGATGATCGGATCTCTTATGTACCTCACAGCATCAAGACCAGATATAATGTACCCAACGTGCCTGCTTGCCAGATATCAAGTCAACCCGAAGGCCTCACATCTTGCAGCTGTAAAAAGGATTTTTCGTTATTTGAAGGGTTGCCCTGACACCGGTCTATGGTACCCTAGGGATAATAACTTTGACTTGATCGCATTCAGTGATTCTGATTTTGGCGGATGCAAAATCGACGGCAAATCCACAACGGCTGGATGTCAGTTTTTGGGAAATCGCCTAGTCACATGGCAGTGCAAGAAGCAGACTTGTGTCGCTACATCAACATGCGAAGCTGAATACATTGCTGCCTCAAGTTGTTGCTCCCAAGTCCTGTGGATCCAACAACAAATGCGCGACTACGGTTTTGAATTCCTATCTACTCCTATTTACGTTGATAATTCTGCTGCCTTACAGATCACTAGAAATCCTGTGCAGCATTCAAAGACTAAGCACATCGAAATTAAGTATCACTTCATACGTGATTGCTTTGAGAAAAGGCTAATCGATGTTGCTTACGTCCACACCGATGACCAACGTGCCGACCTTTTTACCAAAGCATTTGACAAATCAAGATTTGACTATTTATTATTGGTAAACGGCATTAAGGTCAAGCAAGAGTAAAACCAACATCGGAAAATCATTTTTGTAAATATCTTTGTGTTTTAAATTTGTCTTAGTTTATTGATTTTAGGGGGAGTAAATCCAAAATTTGAAAATCCAAAAACATTGAAAAATTTTCAAAACACAAAAACAATAGAAAATCAAAAATGAGTTTCCTGGCGAGCAAAAGAGAAAATGATAGTACATCAGTGGTCTGTCCAAACCTCTTTAAACCTTAAATGAAAAACGATAAGCAGCTCTATATAAGATGTATCGGTAGGCTCACAATCATTTTAAAGTGTGCAGGGTGATATAAACTTAAATCGACTGAAGACCAGGTGGGAACCATTCATTGGCATATGGTCTTAGTACCGAAATTTCGTTTGAGAGATTGCCGAGGTTCTGAGATATTCGGTCTTTATGCTGCTTATCATCTAGGTATCATGGTTGTATCTTTTACCGAAATAACGGGGACGCAAGTCTAGATCTTCCATGATACCATACATACGTGTACATACTGCATACGACCTCAATAAGTGATCAACAATCACATGTCCAAACAAATAAGTGATAACATATCACAAATTATTTCCGGGAGTCAAGTTCGTCTCTCTGCTGTACGAAAGTACTGACCTGTTCACGGACTTGCTCCTGTGCCCTCATGCATCGAAAATCAAGTTCCTCATCAATAAGTGATTATATCACATAGGGCTTGTTTTCAAAACAAAATAAGTGAGAATCTCACATCATATACGGTCAAACAGATGATAATCGGTATACTCACCGGTAAGATGAACCCTCGTGCATACCTTGATACGGGAATGTGTCGTGATGTGGATGAACACCGGTCGGTAAGTATAAATTATACCTTAACGTATCCCCTCGCCATGATTACATCTGATAAGTTGAGCTTATGTGGACAACAATACCGATAATTGTTATAGGATGCTTATCTTAATGTTAACTAATTGAACAACAAGAGCGTTTTGGCATGACCATACACTGATATGATTCTCTTACCCTCGAAACTCGCAGAAAGAATGTCTGTAAATATTTATTTAATGCTTTCATTTTTCGCATCTTTGTATATATTTATTTACTGCTTTCGGTCTTTAAATTTGAAATATTCAAAATACCAAAAAGATTTTAGGTGTGTTTTAATATAAACTTTATAAAAGCCAAAAAGATTTTATTTCTATCTTATTTTCGATCGTACGATGTTGGATCTCGAGTCTTCGTTACCTGAAACCTGATTGGAAACCGAAACGACTGAATCTTCATAAACGGTCGAAATTTGCAAGTTTTGAAAGTTAAAGGCTAAAATTGACAAATTTATTAAACTTTCAAACTGTCGGACGGTGTTTGTTTGAGCAAATGGTCACATGTGTGTCATTTGCTTATGATATCCCAGGCAGTTGTTCTCATTACGCGTTTAGATTTCTTGCATGTGCAGATTCTAAAGGCAAGGAGAACATGGTCGATGACAAGCTTCAGAATGAAGACACGACGTGGAGGCACTCAAGTGATGAAGATGATCGAGTTGCCACTGACCATCATCAACACCACAAGGATCTCAATTCATAAAGAACAAGTATTTCACGAGCATAACTCAAGGGGGAGCTTATGTTAAGGGGGAGTTTGTCAACACACTTCCTACATGAAACGGGGAGTTTGTTGGTACACTTTCTGCTTTCAAGACGTGAAGACTTTAAAGATCCTCCGACATTGAAGACTTGGAAGGACGTCAAAGACTTGAAGTCACGAAGATCGAGACAAAGATCGAGACAAAGCTACAGCCAGACAAAGCTACAGCCAAGGGGGAGTTTGTTGGTGCACTTGTGTCTGTACTTTGTCTGTATTTCGTCTTGACACAAAACGATGTCTTTGTTAGTCTTGTAAGTTTGACCAAGTCAACCATCCTCCTGGTTTGACTTGGCCAAACAGTTCGAACAATGGTTGTAATATGGGTGTGTCGAAGGATGTGTCATCGAAGGATTGTTTAGATCCTTCGATGAGCTCGAAAGATAAGCCTTCGATGGATGGACCTCGAAAGATCTCATCCTTCGAGGTACATGTTGATCCTTCGATGAGTTTCTGGTCGATAGATGATCCTTCGATCAGTCTATCTATCCTTCGACCCGACCTGCTGTGTTCGGGTATAAATACCCATGCAAGTGCTCATTTCAGTAGGAGTTCGAAAGTGAGACGCATAGAGAGCATTATGTTCAGAACACACACACACGAAAGTTAGAGAGAGTTTATAGAATACATCTGTAAACCTTGTGCTTGTAACCGAACCTTTCATACGCATTAATACAAGTGGTGTTAATCGTTGAATATAGTGTGTTGTGTTTATCATTGCTTGTTCTATCTCTGTTTGCATGCTAGCCTGGATTCCGCACTCGCTAGTGTGTTAGACATAACAAGGAATAGGTTAAACCTCAACCTCCGAGGGACCTACACTATGTTTAGTTTCATATCCATTTTAAGTTGGATGATGACCACTTTATCATGATTTTAATCCAAGATATGCATATATTCAAATACCTCAACTGATATTGTATCTTACAAATGTAACGTTCCCAAAATTTATATATAAAACAAATTATCCTTATTTGAAAATTAATGCGAATTTTCTTTGGTCATGGGACTATTGTTACTTTTAGCCTTTATTGGACCTACATAATTTCGAATTAGATACTTTATAACATTGTGATTGTCAAACAGTTGTGGACCCATGAATTATTTGTTAGGAATGCGGATGAGGTGTCAAACCATATTTTTAAGGGGCGCGGTCGGGTTTTTTGCCTAAAATATACACTATTTTTTTTTCAAGAGGTGTGGCCGCCCACCTTTTCCATAGAGTGGATCCGCCCTGTGTTCAAATTGTAATAGCTTTTTAACCTATATGGGCATACGTGTTACAGAAGTCTAGGTACTTCCATTATTTTGCTGTAAACTATAACATTCACATTTTTTTTAAATTCACAATTAAAAATTATATTGTTTTTTTTAGTTCAGAATTAAAATTCAGATTAGGGTTTTCTCAGCGTTGTCTACTACATATACGGGCGCCTCCCCCTGCTCTAATACAGTAACCTCAGGGCAAGATGATCGAGAGATCTGATTCTCTGTTTTTGTAAGTTGTTTTCCTTTTGTTGTTTGATTATGGGTCTACATATTTACACACCTTTATGCCTATTTTGACACCCTTCAGGACGCCTCGTATAGACCTATACGAGGCGTATAGGGTTACTTTTCCGACCATCTCTGCAACAAAGCACAATGTCAAATCAGTCACATCAGACGGGGAGTATAGGTCTGTACGAGGGAAGGATACGAGGCAATAAGACGCCTCGTATAGACCTATACGAGGCGTCTTCTACAGGTGACAAAAAGATATACGAGGGGTCTAGAGCTATACGAGGCGTCGATGGCTTATGAAAAAGTGCAACATACAGTGTATGGTTTGTCCCTAGCATCGAACCAAAAACTTAAAACATTTGCTTGTTCTTCTTTCATTCTGCTTCTTCTTCTTCTTCTTTCATTCTGGGACGACATTTAATTTGTGTTATTATCATCCCGAAGTGTTGAAATGTCATCATACTAGGACGGCAACTATGTCTTCGGGCAGTATTATAGCGAGAACTGGGTGCCCGAAAGCGATCCGGTAACAGTACAGGTACTTAAATGTTTTAATTAGTTTTTGTTTTAGTTTATTATTTTCTAATGATGATACGGTTCTTTATTTTGGAGGAGTCTTGCGTTCCCGATTCTAATGAGCAAGAGGAGGTTGTGTCTAGTATACAAGGAGAACAAAACAAACCGTTTCTAGATTTGAACAATCATCCCCCTGTTGATGAAACACCCCCTGTAGATTACTCATACCATGCTTGTCAACCAAGTTATCTGACGCAACAAGGGTATCCGGATTATAGATACGGGTGTGAATACGGAGGAGACGGTGGATACGGAGGAGACGGTGGATACGGAGGAGACGGTGGATACGGAGGAGACGGTGGATACGGAGGAGACGGTGGATACGGAGGAGACGGTGGATACGGAGGAGACGATGGTTACAGAGGAGATGGTGGATACAGTGGATACGGAGGAGACGGTGGTTATGGTGGATATGGTAGATATGGTGGTGAGACACCTCCCATCCAGGACAGTCCGTACTTAAAAAAGCAGGTATTAATTACTATTTTTGTATTATTTAATTATTTAATTATTATTATTAGTATTATTATTAGTATTATTATTAATATTATTATTATTATTATTATTATTTATTTATTAAAATTATTTATTATTATTGTCGATATTACAGGTTTTCAACTCTTTAGATGAACTAAAGAATCGGATTCAAGAAATAGCAAACGCGGATGGTTTCGTTATTGTCACCCGTCGATCAAAGAAAACCGGTGGAATAATCCGGAGGGTATGGCTTGAATGTGATCGTGCTGGTGAGCACCAGACTACAGCAACACTTAGAAAAGCCGGAAGCAAAAAAACCGGTTGCCCGTTTTACCTGCTGGCTGTGCGAAACCACCCGTATGAAACCTGGGAGATTAAAGACGGAAAAACTGAACATAACCACGAACTTTGTGAGGACCTGTCGGCCCACGCGTTTGTGCGAAGGTTTACTCCAAGCGAAATGAAACTGATCGAGCAGCTGACAGCTCAAAACATGGAGTCGCGCAAAATATTTCAAACGATAAGGAAGCAGGACCCCGACAGGTTTCATGTTCTGAAAGACGTTCAAAATATTGTGGCGAAGATTAGAGCCGAACAAAGACAAGGATTGACTCCCATGCAGTCACTAGAAAACAAGCTGATAAACAACGACTTTATTTACGAGACACGGGAGGAACCCGGAACAGAGATCGTAACAGATATCTTCTTTCTTCATCGGTACTCGAGAGACATGTGGCGTGCATTCCCCCACGTCATGCTGATCGATGCGACGTACAAGACAAACATATACAATATGCCCTTTATCCAGATTGTTGGTATGACGCCTACCAACAAATCGTTTATTATCGCGCATGCCGTTGTTAGTAAAGAACGGGGTGATAACTTTGTGTGGGTGCTTCAGAGGGTCAAGTCAATGTTGGATGAATGCATGGAGCCACGTGTGATTTTAACCGATAGAGACCTAGCCCTTATGGGCGCGTGTGCTAAAGTATTTCCAAACGCCTCCAGGCTTCTTTGCAGGTGGCACATACAACAGAATGTTATGAAGAACTGCAAGGGTGCCTTCACAGACGAAGACTGGAAGAAATTTTTGTCATTCTGGGGGACATTGATTGAGTCTCCATCCATACTCATCTACGAGTACCACTTGCGCAACATGCGAAAACGACTTGTGGAGTGCAAACGTTCTAGTAAGTTTTTATAATAACATACGACTCACATATGCAAATTTTATTAAATTATTTTTACGTTTTAGGAGTCTTCAAATACGTGTACGATAACTGGCTAAAAGACTATAAGGAGATGTTCGTCTTTGCGTGGACTGATAAGAGGCGCAACTTTGGTAATCGTACCACAAACAGAGTTGAGAGCCAACACGCCAACTTAAAGAGATACGTTGAAGATAGGAGCTCGCTCGACCGTATAGTTGGTTGTGTCCATGATATAGTTGAGACACAGTTCGGTGAAATAAGGAAGACTTTTCGAGAAAGCATCGAAAAAACAATGACCCACCACAAACACCCGTTGTTTCAACACCTACTTGGTAAAGTATCTCATACAGCCCTTGATTTGTTGAGGGGAGAGGCAATTAGGAAGCTAGATGTGTTGGAGCGCTTTCATTCATCATGTGGTTGCCAAATGTGGCACAGCTGTGGGTTGCCCTGTGCTTGCAGGATACAAAAGTACATGCTTGAAGGTAATAATTGTTAAACGTACAACACTTGTGTGATATATTTCCGTTAATCATGTGACTTAAACAATGTTGTTTTTAACCGTGCAGAGCGTCCGATTCAACTCGAAGACGTGGACGTCTTCTGGCGGAGACTTAACTTCCAAAGTTGTAAATTGATAGACGATGACGTGGACGTGGTCGAAGAGCTAAATATTGTTAGACAACAATTAGAGTCGCACCCCCCAGCTCAGCAAAAAAGCCTGATTTCAAAGATTAAAGCGGTGTTGACTCCAAAGAAATCTACCAAGAAACCACCGGTTGTCCAACAAAATACTCGTGGCCGACCAACAACAAAGCAGGTACAACAAAGGTTGGAGGAGGCCTCTCGTATAGATGAAGAATTGAGGAGAAGCTCATTCGGTGATGCAAACACGTGCTTTGAAGGTTCCCGACAAAGTAAGTACGACAAACCTCGTCACAGCTCGTACGTTCCGTCACAGGCCTCTCAACAGTCGGTTATAAGGTCCCAAAAACCCAAAGCGAGCCTAAGCCGTTCAAAGAGTTCTAAGAAGAAAGAGACACGAGATGCTCACGGTTTTCCGTTAATCATTGGGGACGAGTACGTGGGAATCATCGAACAGTTTCAGGATGACATTCCGCTAGTGTTCCATCCGTACGTCTCGTGCATACGAGATGTGATGCCGGACGGTCATTGTGGGTTTCGGTCTGTGGCTGTGGGCTTAGGTATGGAACAGAGTTCATGGGGGCTCATTCGAAGGCACCTTGTTCAAGAAATGGATAAGAACAAATCGATCTGGTTCCCAATATTTGAAGCATGGGATAAAGGTTATTTTTACACGCATCGTCAGGGCCTAATTTGGGATTCAGTGTCCGGTTGTGGGGGGGATCACTGGATGGACTTCCCCTATGCAGGACTTCTTATTGCACAAACGTACGGTATCGGGGTGCACCTGTTAACGACAACCATGGGTGCGAGTTCCACTTTCTTCCCGATACTAAGTCCTCCGGCTAATCAAC
>JARYGA010024699.1:0-43592 GCA_030545235.1 Helianthus tuberosus | reverse complement strand
TGTTAGCATAACTTTCTCATACGTTATCGAACCCTTGTGAAATTTTTATCACGTATTCTAGTGAGCATAATTAATCGTTACAAAGCTTCGGGTTCACTAAAAGGCCACTCAGAGGTATAAATTAAACATGTTGACACTTTTAACCCTTGCGGTTTTTAAACTTTCACTTTCTTCCACAAACGGCTTCATACGCTTCATAATTCATTCGTTTAAGGGTATAAACATCGTGTAGGATCGTTGAAAGGTATATTTATCTAATGTTGACACTTTGAATCCTTTTACATACATACTTTCTTTGTTTGTCAACTTTAGTCCCTTTAAATTAATTCTTTACACATTTAAAGTCCATGACAGGTGTCGATATTATATTGGACATGAATTTACGAGGTGTTACAACGATGCATAACCTTCAAACCCATCACCAACCCCATCATTTGGTTTTTCAAAACCAATGGTGTGCATCGTATCGGCATTGGGGTGCATGTTAGGAGGTATCTGCCTCGCTATACGAATGCTCTCTAAAAATTGCAAACTAGATATGTACCACTCAGCCTGGATCTCGTCACTAGTGGGCAATATGGATCGAATCGGACGGTAATGTTCATTCTGACAATTGAATAATGAAAACTTTTATCAAGCAATTTATTCTAATACAATATAATTGAGAATAAAATAACAAAGTAGAACAAGTACCTTTTGTGCCGATTCAAAAATGCGTTCAACGGTAGCAGTTGTAACCCTTTTTCCAGGCCCCCAACCTAAAAATATGGGAATAGCTTCGCGTTTAAAAAATGTACCCATCTCCTTAAATTCTGGAAACACTTCATAAATCCACATCTGCACATATACATAAAATTATTTTAATTAAGGGGTTGTTATGTATTGTATCAGATTAAATTAAACATTATACCTTGAACGGCCACACGCAACCAAGCAACGAGAACCCTGCGTTACCCTATTGGTGTCAACGACTCAAATCTTATACATGCAAATATGTGCTCTGCCAAAGATAGCTACCCCACGGATAGTTGTTCCATGCTTGTAAATCATCAACTAGATTCATAACTATTTTGTCAATGGTTTTGAAGCGTTGGGTACCTTTAAAACCTAACTCTAGTAACATCAATAGACAAAGACGAACACAATCATCCTCATCGTATTCTGCCCAGTCTGCATCAAACGCATTTTCTACATGACGTTGTTTTACATCACGTATCGCCGGGAAAAATCTTGATTTGAACGAATTAGATGATCCATTAAATATCGTATTTGGGAACGGTCCAAATCTAAACCCGGTGATATGATAAAACTGAATGGGGGTAAAATGCAAAATATCATTGTCAAACACGTAAGTTATTCCATCGCTAGGATTAGCAGTGGCCACCTGATGTCGTGCAACACAGAGCAAAAGTGGGCTTTCACAAATCACAGACTCAAGATACAAATAGTGACCGAAGACCGTTTGCCTCAGCCTATGTTCTAAATTGCCTGTCATTTTCTTCTTGATTTTATCTTGAACTGTCTAAGCTACTCTAACTCTAATTCTAGGAGCCTTAGCCTAAATCAGGATGATGAATTTTATAAAAAGATATCCTTTAACAAAACACTACAACAATAACTACAAAAATGATAACAGTAACATAAATAATTACCAGTTTAGTGGTAGTAGGAGCAGTATTGTCCAGGATTGCAGCCGCCTCTTCTACCATGAAGTCCAATTCAATGTTACAGTTTGGGATTGGTTCATCATCCAAGTAATCCTGATTCATTATCCGTGTTCCCGTTCATCATCCCAGTAATCCTGATTCATTATCCGTGTTCCCGTTAGCGTTGCTAATACCCATTTGACATTTACACCTGAAATAATATAACTCGACAATGATCATTAGTCATTATTGTCAAAAGGTGATATCTTCACCTTTTGACCCATTTGGTCTAAATGACCGATTATGTTGGCGAGATGATATTTATTACCATCTCATCTATATGACTCGCTTCGGTTTACACCGTGTGGTCGTTTCACGTATTAATCGTTTTCTTAACGCTTTTTAGCCTATCATGGCTTACGCATTACAGTGTCTTTCAAAACAAATAGTTATGGTCAACGCATGACCAATTTACCGTTTCAATTCCTTTTTAAACCATCAACATGGTTTCTTGTCATGCTCGACTACCTTGTTCCGTACGTTTACACGTCGGAACATCATACCTAAATTATGTATTTATCTTATTCGTAACTAATACGATAAGAGAATATTCTAACATATAAGACTAGTGTAAGCTATACTTACCTTGCATCCGAATTTATGCTTTTCCGTCATTCTTGCTTCGTTTGACCCGCTTTGTTCCCAAGCTTTCACCTAGCTTGTAAATCGTCAAACTATCATTGCAAATTGTAAGATGGTTAGATTAGTCATAATTATTCACGACTATTCCATCTTATTTATTTCATACGTCGAAACTACTATTCGACTTCATGATTAGTTAACTTAGCTTATTAAAGTTAACCACTTCAAATTACAAGGTTCACAACATTAAGTCTAAATTAACATTATATTTAGAACCCTTCTCACTTCATATTACGCGTAATCACCATATCATTCAAATGCGCGTTTTCGCTCTAATTTCAACACTTTAGTTTTCACTTAGGCATTTTAACAAACACCTAGTGTGCATACATTTTTACACATTCACAACTAGTTCATAACTAGTTATTTTTACCAAGATTAATCATCAAAATTCACCACCATCACTTATGATCAAATACTCATACTAGCAATTTGTTTAAGTATTTCTTGATTACTTAACATGCATGATGAATCTAAGCATAGTTATATCATCAATTTCATCATAACATTAAAACCCACTTATCTAAGTGTGTTAATTCATCAAATCCTTCAAATCATAGCATGTTATGTATGATTTTCACTTAGGGTTTCGTTCCTAAGCAAGTATACATCACTAATCTAGCCATAGCTTCTCTAATCCATGCCTAATTCACGATTAGGATGATTATCCAATTTTTACAACTTCAAGAATGTTAGAAATTCGACATACCTTACGATCCCCTTGACTTGGTGACCGTTCCTATGTGTTCAAAACCGAATTTGACCCTTGTTTGATCCTCCAATTTGAGGAATTTGTTGAGTTTAGGGTTAGCTCCCATGGAGCTTGTCTCCTGCTCCATCTCACGCACGCACACACACACTCTTGTGTGTGTGTTGTGTTTTGTTTATAAGTTTATAATTCCATTTTCAAGTTACCCGGCTTTGGTCCCTCGTGTTTGGTTAGTTATTAATTAGGTCACAACCTAATTATTTTTTCAATAATATTCCCACTTATTAACTAGGTTTAATATTCCTAGTTAATCTTAGCGGGTTCGGGGGAAATTACGACTAAGTTTATTTTAGGTCCCGTTACCCCGGGCCTTTTATCCATTTAATTTCCTTAAAAGCTTTTGTTCACTTTTTATTTAATATTAGGATTAATTATTTAAATCCTAATATTTACCGGGTAAATTTGCCACTAGCGGTACTTTACCCGTCTTTCAGTATTAACGGGGTTTGATCATCAAACCCGTTTTCGGGGTGTTACAAGTCTACCCCCCTTAAAGAGGTTTCGTCCTCGAAACCTTGCTTACATAGTTCATTGAGTTTCTAAACTCAATGCGTTTGACTTGAGTAATCTCTTAAGCATTACTCATACTTTAACCAATTGTTAGCATTACTAGAAAAAAAAAACTATGGTAACGTCTTTTTGGTCACAGGACTTCTACGTATCTCATATGACATAATGTAACTTGAAATAACGTAATTCCGTTATTTTTACTAGTTTAGTTGACTTAGCGATTTCCATCGCTTTTATATATTATCGAACTCTTGGTGCATTCGTCACCTCGACCCGTTTAAGGGTCCTTAGTGAAATGTTTCACTTTTAGCAATACTTTCTTTTGTTTTCAGATTTATTTATTCGGTTCAGTCATACCGAACCTACCGTTTACAAGCAAACCAAATTTATTTAAATGACCTTGACGGGTCTCACTAATTAGACTTATTAGCCAAGTTACTTTTTACCGCTTGCTTGGTTATGATGTGATTCTACTTCACCTTACATTTCTTGACCGTGATTGTGTTACATCATGTTTAATTTATATCAAATTTCATTTTCGAAAATATCACTTTTTGAATATATCGTTTTGCGCCAATCAGTGTCAAGACTTGTATCTTTCATGCTTACTATTTAAATTCCTATCAGAATTTATGTTTGTAAAAACATTATTTCTTACTAAAACTGAAGTTTTAGTTTTAGGATCTTCTCTTTAACTTTTGTCAATTATCCACACCCGGATATTGACAGTCCATTATTTATTCTTATTTGGTTATATCCCACTACCGGGCTCATTATTCTCTTGCATTTAACGTTACCTTTATCTGGCTAACGCTCATTCGTGCCATTCGGCGTTATATTGTATTCAACATGTTTGACCTATTAATGTGAAATCCATCACTTATAAACAATCAACTTTATTCTTTATTCAACCCATTCGACTTCGAATAGTTGAACATATTTACTTACAATTTCTATACACGAGATTTTATAATCATAACTCGTAATCCAAGTCCTTTGATTTTTTTTTTCAACCCGCGTTCACGTCTCTTGGTTTACACATGTGTTTAATTCTTACCCATCAATCGGGTGTTTTACCGAAGTCGTTATTATTGCAACCCTCCCGGTATGCATTAAGACCTCGCTTCATTTTTATATTCCGACTTTCTCTTTAAGTTTGACGTTTTACAAAAACGACCTGCTTAGTGACATGTTTTTATTTTCCGGGTTCGAGTGTAAGTACACTCCCTCCCACTGCATATTTTGATCATTCTACATGTTTATATTCTTCGGGTTCGAGTGTAAGTACACCCCCTCCCAATACATGCTTACATCATTTTACATGTTTGCATTTTCCGGGTTCGAGTGTAAGTACACTCCTTCCCAATACTCGTCTAAATCATTTTACATTCTTGCGTTTTCTGGGTTCGAGTGTAAGTACACTCCTTCCCAATACTCGTCTAAATCATTTTACATGCTTGCGTTTTCTGGGTTCGAGTGTAAATACACTCCTTCCCAATACTCGTCTAATTTTACATGCTTGCGTTTTCTGGGTTCGAGTGTAAGTACACTCCTTCCCAATACTCGTCTAAATCATTTTACATGCTTATTTGTCCCTTCACCCGGGCTCATTATCCTAATGTAATACGCTCCCGTCACTTGGATGTGCGTTTACATTATTATCAAATATTTTGCTTATCTGATTCATTTGGGTACTTTTTAATTAGTCCTATTCACCCTGTCCTTACTACATCGGATGTAAACGTGTCCGCCATAAGAAGTTCATGGTATCATATGCCATTACTTACTTGGCCAGAGTAAGCGATTAACATATGACACACATGACCTTTTTATAGTTTTCACATCACGCCCTATGTAAGTAACGCCTCTATTTGTTTCTCTTGGAAACAATATCCCGAATACATTTTCTATTCGGGTTTTTCCAAGTTTTTAATCTACATATGCAACTTTCAATTTCTACTCATTTGTTGCATATTGCTGTTTGTGCAATTATTTAAAATGTGCACCTGGTAATGTTTGCCCCGACAGGCGTTCCTTGCCATTAACCTTGTTCGCGGTCGTTATGCGATTTAGTCCTCGGTGAGCATGCTCCTCTTGTTATACTTCGGACCGTTCCATCATCATATCCACAATTTGTTTGACTCTCGTCGTCTTCAAACGCGAGTGTCCTTAAATTAAAACATTCACAAAAGTTAGTAACGTCAACTTTAATAATCGCCCGTATTATAATACAAGGCTTTTTCTACTATACGCGTCAACGCGCGTATTTTCGTCAACTACATCAATCGTTTAATTGGGGTAACGTGTGTTACACGATAGCCCTATATGTTATTTACAACAACTTAGCATACTAAACTATTAACATACGTGTACTTACCGGATTTGCGATCAAGCCTCGAACCGAACACTATTCTTTGTCAAGAGCTTAAGGTTTAAGTTCAAGCATGGTTCCTCCCCACCATACTCGAATCTCTTAAACCAAGGCTCTGATACCAACTTGTAACACCCGTTCTTATAAATCAAGGTTTAACGTAAATTTTACGTAAAACAATCATGTAATTAAGATTACATAAACGTTTGGAAATACGGGTTTATTAAAACTTTTACAAATCATAAGTTATTCTACATAACGTGGTTGAATTCGTTGTTTAAAATTTACAATGTATCAAAGTGCGGAAGCGTGTGTCTTTATCGTGTTCGGTTCTTCGTTGAGCTTGATCGTCTTCCGGCATCCAAGGTGTACCTACATTTCATAAACATGAAATGCTTTAGTCATACAGGGCTTAAAACGTGTCTAAACGAGTCCGAGAAACAATTGATAACAAAAACAAAATTTTCAACTTGGCCTCCACCGTAAATTACGGTGGCACCGTAATTTACGGTGACCCCTGGTTTGGCATGCCCCTACCGTAAACCAGTAGGGGGCTGCCGTAACACTTTTCAACTCCACCGTAAATTACGGTGGAACCGTAATTTACGGTGGACCCTGCATCAGCTTTTCCATTTTTGCCGTAATTTGACGCGAAATCTTTCGTATCTTTCAAACCGCTTATCCGTTTGACCTACCGTTTCTTCCTACATGTTTGGAATTTAATTCTCCATCATATGGAGTCAAAATCCAACATCCGGATTAACAAAATTTAAGACTTTTAAGTCTTCGGCTTATTACCACATTTACCAAAATTTGACCCGTTCGCGATTTTGTCAAACAAACATGTTTATTTGATCCTTATTCCCATGATATTCATAATTTCAATAATTCCTATCATATTAGGTTCAAGTCACGGGTTTCTTACGTATCATAAACCGTTTATGCTCATTTGCGTGTTTTGACCCGTTAAGGGTATTTAGACATATTTTGAGTATGAAACGCTTTCATCCGTTTCTTACGTTATTATACAACATTTCTTACCAAGTAATCTTCCACCACAACTATAATTGAAGTGGACTTAATGAGGTGATCTATATAATCCGAATTTTTCTCGTCGGATTGCTAATTTACGTCAAAGACTCATATAGAGTCATTTGACCGAAGAATTGCATCTTTCGCTTCTTACACTTATTCCAATTATTTATTTGATCATAAAACTCGTTTCAAAACTACCTTTAAAGGTCGTTTGTCCAATTTTGCTTATAAGGGCGTTTTAGTCCGTTTAGCCAATCATTTACGATGAAGGACTTTTGGAAGCATATTTGACCCATAATCCCTTTTTAAACCTATGATTTTGTTTGAAAAGTCATTAAGCTTCCCAAACGCAATGTTCATTATTTAAAACATTCGGATACTTATCAAGTAACCAAATGTTTATTTTGACTTCTTTTTAACTCTCATTGAACCACATATTCTAAATGAGTGTTACTCTTTCTCACATACCTGGCGCGGATCAATATTTTGACCCGTTTTTAATACCTTGCTTTTATAACCGCTAATCCATAGCGTTGCTAATACCCATTTGACATTTACTCCTGAAATAATATAACTCGACAATGATCATTAGTCATTATTGTCAAAAGGTGATATCTTCACCTTTTGACCCATTTGGTCTAAATGACCGATTATGTTGGCGAGATGATATTTATTACCATCTCATCTATATAACTCGCTTCGGTTTACACCGTGTGGTCGTTTCACGTATTAATCGTTTTCTTAACGCTTTTTAGCCTATCATGGCTTACGCATTACAGTGTCTTTCAAAACAAATAGTTATGGTCAACGCATGACCAATTTACCGTTTCAATTCCTTTTTAAACCATCAACATGGTTTCTTGTCATGCTCGACTACCTTGTTCCGTACGTTTACACGTCGGAACATCATACCTAAATTATGTATTTATCTTATTCGTAACTAATACGATAAGAGAATATTCTAACATATAAGACTAGTGTAAGCTATACTTACCTTGCATCCGAATTTATGCTTTTCCGTCATTCTTGCTTCGTTTGACCCGCTTTGTTCCCAAGCTTTCACCTAGCTTGTAAATCGTCAAACTATCATTGCAAATTGTAAGATGGTTAGATTAGTCATAATTATTCACGACTATTCCATCTTATTTATTTCATACGTCGAAACTACTATTCGACTTCATGATTAGTTAACTTAGCTTATTAAAGTTAACCACTTCAAATTACAAGGTTCACAACATTAAGTCTAAATTAACATTATATTTAGAACCCTTCTCACTTCATATTACGCGTAATCACCATATCATTCAAATGCGCGTTTTCGCTCTAATTTCAACACTTTAGTTTTCACTTAGGCATTTTAACAAACACCTAGTGTGCATACATTTTTACACATTCACAACTAGTTCATAACTAGTTATTTTTACCAAGATTAATCATCAAAATTCACCACCATCACTTATGATCAAATACTCATACTAGCAATTTGTTTAAGTATTTCTTGATTACTTAACATGCATGATGAATCTAAGCATAGTTATATCATCAATTTCATCATAACATTAAAACCCACTTATCTAAGTGTGTTAATTCATCAAATCCTTCAAATCATAGCATGTTATGTATGATTTTCACTTAGGGTTTCGTTCCTAAGCAAGTATACATCACTAATCTAGCCATAGCTTCTCTAATCCATGCCTAATTCACGATTAGGATGATTATCCAATTTTTACAACTTCAAGAATGTTAGAAATTCGACATACCTTACGATCCCCTTGACTTGGTGACCGTTCCTATGTGTTCAAAACCGAATTTGACCCTTGTTTGATCCTCCAATTTGAGGAATTTGTTGAGTTTAGGGTTAGCTCCCATGGAGCTTGTCTCCTGCTCCATCTCACGCACGCACACACACACTCTTGTGTGTGTGTTGTGTTTTGTTTATAAGTTTATAATTCCATTTTCAAGTTACCCGGCTTTGGTCCCTCGTGTTTGGTTAGTTATTAATTAGGTCACAACCTAATTATTTTTTCAATAATATTCCCACTTATTAACTAGGTTTAATATTCCTAGTTAATCTTAGCGGGTTCGGGGGAAATTACGACTAAGTTTATTTTAGGTCCCGTTACCCCGGGCCTTTTATCCATTTAATTTCCTTAAAAGCTTTTGTTCACTTTTTATTTAATATTAGGATTAATTATTTAAATCCTAATATTTACCGGGTAAATTTGCCACTAGCGGTACTTTACCCGTCTTTCAGTATTAACGGGGTTTGATCATCAAACCCGTTTTCGGGGTGTTACAAGTCTACCCCCCTTAAAGAGGTTTCGTCCTCGAAACCTTGCTTACATAGTTCATTGAGTTTCTAAACTCAATGCGTTTGACTTGAGTAATCTCTTAAGCATTACTCATACTTTAACCAATTGTTAGCATTACTAGAAAAAAAAACTATGGTAACGTCTTTTTGGTCACAGGACTTCTACGTATCTCATATGACATAATGTAACTTGAAATAACGTAATTCCGTTATTTTTACTAGTTTAGTTGACTTAGCGATTTCCATCGCTTTTATATATTATCGAACTCTTGGTGCATTCGTCACCTCGACCCGTTTAAGGGTCCTTAGTGAAATGTTTCACTTTTAGCAATACTTTCTTTTGTTTTCAGATTTATTTATTCGGTTCAGTCATACCGAACCTACCGTTTACAAGCAAACCAAATTTATTTAAATGACCTTGACGGGTCTCACTAATTAGACTTATTAGCCAAGTTACTTTTTACCGCTTGCTTGGTTATGATGTGATTCTACTTCACCTTACATTTCTTGACCGTGATTGTGTTACATCATGTTTAATTTATATCAAATTTCATTTTCGAAAATATCACTTTTTGAATATATCGTTTTGCGCCAATCAGTGTCAAGACTTGTATCTTTCATGCTTACTATTTAAATTCCTATCAGAATTTATGTTTGTAAAAACATTATTTCTTACTAAAACTGAAGTTTTAGTTTTAGGATCTTCTCTTTAACTTTTGTCAATTATCCACACCCGGATATTGACAGTCCATTATTTATTCTTATTTGGTTATATCCCACTACCGGGCTCATTATTCTCTTGCATTTAACGTTACCTTTATCTGGCTAACGCTCATTCGTGCCATTCGGCGTTATATTGTATTCAACATGTTTGACCTATTAATGTGAAATCCATCACTTATAAACAATCAACTTTATTCTTTATTCAACCCATTCGACTTCGAATAGTTGAACATATTTACTTACAATTTCTATACACGAGATTTTATAATCATAACTCGTAATCCAAGTCCTTTGATTTTTTTTTTCAACCCGCGTTCACGTCTCTTGGTTTACACATGTGTTTAATTCTTACCCATCAATCGGGTGTTTTACCGAAGTCGTTATTATTGCAACCCTCCCGGTATGCATTAAGACCTCGCTTCATTTTTATATTCCGACTTTCTCTTTAAGTTTGACGTTTTACAAAAACGACCTGCTTAGTGACATGTTTTTATTTTCCGGGTTCGAGTGTAAGTACACTCCCTCCCACTGCATATTTTGATCATTCTACATGTTTATATTCTTCGGGTTCGAGTGTAAGTACACCCCCTCCCAATACATGCTTACATCATTTTACATGTTTGCATTTTCCGGGTTCGAGTGTAAGTACACTCCTTCCCAATACTCGTCTAAATCATTTTACATTCTTGCGTTTTCTGGGTTCGAGTGTAAGTACACTCCTTCCCAATACTCGTCTAAATCATTTTACATGCTTGCGTTTTCTGGGTTCGAGTGTAAATACACTCCTTCCCAATACTCGTCTAATTTTACATGCTTGTGTTTTCTGGGTTCGAGTGTAAGTACACTCCTTCCCAATACTCGTCTAAATCATTTTACATGCTTATTTGTCCCTTCACCCGGGCTCATTATCCTAATGTAATACGCTCCCGTCACTTGGATGTGCGTTTACATTATTATCAAATATTTTGCTTATCTGATTCATTTGGGTACTTTTTAATTAGTCCTATTCACCCTGTCCTTACTACATCGGATGTAAACGTGTCCGCCATAAGAAGTTCATGGTATCATATGCCATTACTTACTTGGCCAGAGTAAGCGATTAACATATGACACACATGACCTTTTTATAGTTTTCACATCACGCCCTATGTAAGTAACGCCTCTATTTGTTTCTCTTGGAAACAATATCCCGAATACATTTTCTATTCGGGTTTTTCCAAGTTTTTAATCTACATATGCAACTTTCAATTTCTACTCATTTGTTGCATATTGCTGTTTGTGCAATTATTTAAAATGTGCACCTGGTAATGTTTGCCCCGACAGGCGTTCCTTGCCATTAACCTTGTTCGCGGTCGTTATGCGATTTAGTCCTCGGTGAGCATGCTCCTCTTGTTATACTTCGGACCGTTCCATCATCATATCCACAATTTGTTTGACTCTCGTCGTCTTCAAACGCGAGTGTCCTTAAATTAAAACATTCACAAAAGTTAGTAACGTCAACTTTAATAATCGCCCGTATTATAATACAAGGCTTTTTCTACTATACGCGTCAACGCGCGTATTTTCGTCAACTACATCAATCGTTTAATTGGGGTAACGTGTGTTACACGATAGCCCTATATGTTATTTACAACAACTTAGCATACTAAACTATTAACATACGTGTACTTACCGGATTTGCGATCAAGCCTCGAACCGGACACTATTCTTTGTCAAGAGCTTAAGGTTTAAGTTCAAGCATGGTTCCTCCCCACCATACTCGAATCTCTTAAACCAAGGCTCTGATACCAACTTGTAACACCCGTTCTTATAAATCAAGGTTTAACGTAAATTTTACGTAAAACAATCATGTAATTAAGATTACATAAACGTTTGGAAATACGGGTTTATTAAAACTTTTACAAATCATAAGTTATTCTACATAACGTGGTTGAATTCGTTGTTTAAAATTTACAATGTATCAAAGTGCGGAAGCGTGTGTCTTTATCGTGTTCGGTTCTTCGTTGAGCTTGATCGTCTTCCGGCATCCAAGGTGTACCTACATTTCATAAACATGAAATGCTTTAGTCATACAGGGCTTAAAACGTGTCTAAACGAGTCCGAGAAACAATTGATAACAAAAACAAAATTTTCAACTTGGCCTCCACCGTAAATTACGGTGGCACCGTAATTTACGGTGACCCCTGGTTTGGCATGCCCCTACCGTAAACCAGTAGGGGGCTGCCGTAACACTTTTCAACTCCACCGTAAATTACGGTGGAACCGTAATTTACGGTGGACCCTGCATCAGCTTTTCCATTTTTGCCGTAATTTGACGCGAAATCTTTCGTATCTTTCAAACCGCTTATCCGTTTGACCTACCGTTTCTTCCTACATGTTTGGAATTTAATTCTCCATCATATGGAGTCAAAATCCAACATCCGGATTAACAAAATTTAAGACTTTTAAGTCTTCGGCTTATTACCACATTTACCAAAATTTGACCCGTTCGCGATTTTGTCAAACAAACATGTTTATTTGATCCTTATTCCCATGATATTCACAATTTCAATAATTCCTATCATATTAGGTTCAAGTCACGGGTTTCTTACGTATCATAAACCGTTTATGCTCATTTGCGTGTTTTGACCCGTTAAGGGTATTTAGACATATTTTGAGTATGAAACGCTTTCATCCGTTTCTTACGTTATTATACAACATTTCTTACCAAGTAATCTTCCACCACAACTATAATTGAGGTGGACTTAATGAGGTGATCTATATAATCCGAATTTTTCTCGTCGGATTGCTAATTTACGTCAAAGACTCATATAGAGTCATTTGACCGAAGAATTGCATCTTTCGCTTCTTACACTTATTCCAATTATTTATTTGATCATAAAACTCGTTTCAAAACTACCTTTAAAGGTCGTTTGTCCAATTTTGCTTATAAGGGCGTTTTAGTCCGTTTAGCCAATCATTTACGATGAAGGACTTTTGGAAGCATATTTGACCCATAATCCCTTTTTAAACCTATGATTTTGTTTGAAAAGTCATTAAGCTTCCCAAACGCAATGTTCATTATTTAAAACATTCGGTTACTTATCAAGTAACCAAATGTTTATTTTGACTTCTTTTTAACTCTCATTGAACCACATATTCTAAATGAGTGTTACTCTTTCTCACATACCTGGCGCGGATCAATATTTTGACCCGTTTTTAATACCTTGCTTTTATAACCGCTAATCCATAGCGTTGCTAATACCCATTTGACATTTACTCCTGAAATAATATAACTCGACAATGATCATTAGTCATTATTGTCAAAAGGTGATATCTTCACCTTTTGACCCATTTGGTCTAAATGACCGATTATGTTGGCGAGATGATATTTATTACCATCTCATCTATATGACTCGCTTCGGTTTACACCGTGTGGTCGTTTCACGTATTAATCGTTTTCTTAATGCTTTTTAGCCTATCATGGCTTACGCATTACAGTGTCTTTCAAAACAAATAGTTATGGTCAACGCATGACCAATTTACCGTTTCAATTCCTTTTTAAACCATCAACATGGTTTCTTGTCATGCTCGACTACCTTGTTCCGTACGTTTACACGTCGGAACATCATACCTAAATTATGTATTTATCTTATTCGTAACTAATACGATAAGAGAATATTCTAACATATAAGACTAGTGTAAGCTATACTTACCTTGCATCCGAATTTATGCTTTTCCGTCATTCTTGCTTCGTTTGACCCGCTTTGTTCCCAAGCTTTCACCTAGCTTGTAAATCGTCAAACTATCATTGCAAATTGTAAGATGGTTAGATTAGTCATAATTATTCACGACTATTCCATCTTATTTATTTCATACGTCGAAACTACTATTCGACTTCATGATTAGTTAACTTAGCTTATTAAAGTTAACCACTTCAAATTACAAGGTTCACAACATTAAGTCTAAATTAACATTATATTTAGAACCCTTCTCACTTCATATTACGCGTAATCACCATATCATTCAAATGCGCGTTTTCGCTCTAATTTCAACACTTTAGTTTTCACTTAGGCATTTTAACAAACACCTAGTGTGCATACATTTTTACACATTCACAACTAGTTCATAACTAGTTATTTTTACCAAGATTAATCATCAAAATTCACCACCATCACTTATGATCAAATACTCATACTAGCAATTTGTTTAAGTATTTCTTGATTACTTAACATGCATGATGAATCTAAGCATAGTTATATCATCAATTTCATCATAACATTAAAACCCACTTATCTAAGTGTGTTAATTCATCAAATCCTTCAAATCATAGCATGTTATGTATGATTTTCACTTAGGGTTTCGTTCCTAAGCAAGTATACATCACTAATCTAGCCATAGCTTCTCTAATCCATGCCTAATTCACGATTAGGATGATTATCCAATTTTTACAACTTCAAGAATGTTAGAAATTCGACATACCTTACGATCCCCTTGACTTGGTGACCGTTCCTATGTGTTCAAAACCGAATTTGACCCTTGTTTGATCCTCCAATTTGAGGAATTTGTTGAGTTTAGGGTTAGCTCCCATGGAGCTTGTCTCCTGCTCCATCTCACGCACGCACACACACACTCTTGTGTGTGTGTTGTGTTTTGTTTATAAGTTTATAATTCCATTTTCAAGTTACCCGGCTTTGGTCCCTCGTGTTTGGTTAGTTATTAATTAGGTCACAACCTAATTATTTTTTCAATAATATTCCCACTTATTAACTAGGTTTAATATTCCTAGTTAATCTTAGCGGGTTCGGGGGAAATTACGACTAAGTTTATTTTAGGTCCCGTTACCCCGGGCCTTTTATCCATTTAATTTCCTTAAAAGCTTTTGTTCACTTTTTATTTAATATTAGGATTAATTATTTAAATCCTAATATTTACCGGGTAAATTTGCCACTAGCGGTACTTTACCCGTCTTTCAGTATTAACGGGGTTTGATCATCAAACCCGTTTTCGGGGTGTTACAGCTCCGTCACTGGTGGTCCCTGTTACCCGCTTCGGAAGCATCGAGGAAGAACAATGAACAACCACCACATGTGGTCCCTGCAATGGGATACATCTACATGCCGCTTCCAGCATTGTTGCTAACACCCGGAAGCTTCACGAACTCCTCGTGGGATGCGTCGCTTGAATCCAGACGCATTGGACGACGCTAAGCCACATGTGATGCGTCTGTCAGATACTTTAAAGGCTCCATTATTTTATGAGTCTGGCCCATTATTTTATGTGTCACGGACGCATGGGATGCGTCGGCAACGCCAAATCTCGATAAAAGTAAAAAAAAATTATTTAATTTTTTAATGCAAACTTTTTTTATATAAGTAAGTTTTTTAGAAGTGTAAAAAAACTTTAAAAATCTGTGATTCCCTAAATTAATAAACTTATTAGTAAAGCATGTCTGAACGGCGGGGAAAAGACTTAACGGGTGAAGAATACTACTCTCAACCTGCTAAAAAATCATCAAGTTGGATCCTTAATCGATGGAGGAAGCCGGTGAATGCAACAGAAAGCGGAACATCATCCAACGAAAACGTAAACCCCCCCCCCCAAATATTGAAGAAGGTGACAATGTACGTAATAGACATAGCCTACATCAGCACAACCCCGGTAGATGGGCAGTTCTGTTATTCAGTTGTTTATACTAGATATGTACAGCTTGACAAAAACTTTTGGAGAACTTTATTGGGATTCCGTTTCAACGGCTATCTCAACGAAACAGTAAATTATATCAACAATTTTATGTAAACTATTTTTGTTTAATAAAATATGTTATAACTAAACAATTTTTACAGCATATCGAAGCCTGGGTTGGAAGATTGATGAATTGGAGAAGTAGAAAGCTTCAAAAAGACTCGTTGTTAAATCTACGTTGGACGATACTACCACCAAAGTTTTATGACTGTTTATTGGAATCGGTTCCGAAAAACGTGGCTACTTACTGTAATGGTAAATTAAGCCAGTTTCCTTCCTTTTTTTTTGACATTGATTATGTTTTTTCCCGATCCCACTAGAAAATAAGGAGTAGCTAATGCTACGTCTTGAGCTGGGAACCCAACTACTGGTAATGTTCCCCTGTCAAGACATCTGTGCAGGCGAAAAATACAGACAAGTTGTCATCCCTAGGCTAACAAAAATATGCGTATATTTAAGAGCAGTATTATTTAATACGCGCTATTGGAAAAAGACTGGAAAAAACCCAAAAAAATCATTTCATTCGAGATGAATGATGACTATGTGGTGTCCAACAACTCCCTGTCTGGAAATGAAGCTGTGTATCTATGTATGCTGATGGAGCATCTCGTTACAGATAAACCCATAAATCTCACCGGTGACATCAATAAAAAAATGAAGTCATATAGAAGGTTCATGGCAGATAATTTGTATTTATGGCGTTGTTTACCATGTCCTAACGTTGTCTAATGTGGAATTTGTATTTTACTTTCGTGATCCTTTTACTTTGTGTTCTTTATCTAATAATTTGTTTATAATTTAATAAATACTAAAAAATAACAAAAACACTTATAAATTAAACAAAGTTAACATCAACTTATTACAAAATTTAATTTAGACATAATATATAGTAACCGGCTTAAACGAACTAAAAACATATAATTATTAACCAAGCCTAACATGTGTCGCAACCCCCGACCCCTGCCTCGGGAGGCGGGTGGCCGCGGCCTACTCAGAGATGGTGGTATCGGTGTTTATCATTATTTGGCAACGGAAATTTCATCAGGACCATAGTTAGGAAATATTTTATCAGAGTAAAATACCACGCTTTTTATAATATTAAACATATGGGAAATTCCCAAGTTTCCATTACAAATACTTTTATAGGGATAAATCCTATTTTATTGAATAAAAACATCTTCTTTATTTAGGTAACTTTTATAGCCACTTTTCCAAGCCTTCAGTGCTGTCCAGCTGGCTTCTATTTGGCTTTCACATTTTGTTACCTGAAACGCGTTTAAAAACATTTTGTCAGTGAGAAATACTGGTAAGTGAATCCCAATTTAATCAAGACAGGTTTTATTAGTTTACAGTTATTGAGGGCGATCTCGCAATTACATTTGTTTATTTTTCTACTTTAACTACCACCCACAGTACTGTCAACCGGACTTGTGGTCATGTTACTACTCACAGTGTAGTAACAAATTTTTTATACAAAACCCCAACATACCGACGATAATTGTAGAATACAAATACTCAATCACTGTTTAATATAATGTAAAATATTTGAGGTTTTGTAAAAACAAATTGCAAAAAGGTTTACAAAAAGAAGATTACTCACATTGCTACTTTAGGGTTTTCCTTTGTGTTTTCTTGGTTATTATCTATTAATTAAACAATGCACATGCGTTAGTATAATAACCCAATATTTACATTAGTTATACCTTCCCCGAGACAGAACTCCAACGACTACGTCGGGCAGAGCCTCGACAGCCGTTACGGAGCGCTAGATCAATCGGGCAGCGTATCTAATACGTAACCGGGGGTAATGATACTTACAACGAGCCAGGGCTTTGCTATTTAGGGGGTATAATGCCCGGGTATTGCTTCTACACTATAGAAATTGAGAGAGAATTTTGAGATGTGAACGCCGGAAACTGAAGGCCGAACGATCCAATTTATAGGATCTGATTCTGGCTTTCTCGCGGCCCGTGCAAGACACACAAGGGGGCCTTCGCGCCCCGCGATGTAGGTGTCGTAGGCCCTAGCCTTGGCCAATCATCGGCTAGGCTTGACACGCGCATGCTACGTGGCGGCACCGGGTGCGCCCTGGTGTTTGAGCTGTCGCGGCCCGCGTAAGTCGAAGACTATGTGTTCGCGGCCTGCGAGCGCCACCAGGATATCATTTTTTTTTATTTTTATGAAATTCAAGGTATATAGGGTCAAATCTCGTATACGGGGTATATTTTAGAACGTATAGAGGCATTCTAAATATTTTAGGGGTGTCGAAAATATTTTAGGAGGGTTGTTATATCCTCCCCACCTTGTTTTAGAACTCGTCCTCGAGGTCTACTGGAACAGGTGTGGAAATTTCCTCTGCATCTCTGATTCAAGCTCCTAAGTGTATTCTGGTCCTCTCTTGGAATCCCATTTTACTTTGACTAGAACCAATCTCTTATGTTTGAGGTTCTTGACTTTCCTGTTTTCAATTTGTAGAGGCTTCTCTACAAATTTTAGCTTCTTATTTATCTCTATATCCTTAAGAGGTACTACTAGTGATTTATCAGCTAAACACTTTTTGAGATTACATACACGAAATACATCATGTATTCCTGCCATTTCCTCTAGCAGTTGTAGCTGATAAGCTACGGGTCCTATTCTTCTAATAATCTCAAAAGGTCCAACATTCCTGGGGCTTAGCTTTCCCCTTTTGATGATTCTGACTATTCCCTTCCAATGAGAGACTTTTAATAATACCTTGTCTCCTTCTTGAAATTCTAACGGCTTTCGCCTGTTATCAGCATAACTCTTCTGTCGATCGCGTGCTGCCTTTAATCATTCCTTGACTTGAATAATCTTGTCCGTTGTTTCTTGTACTATTTCTGGTCCAGACAATTGTTGTTCTCCAATTTCTGCCCAACAGATGGGAGTTCGGCACTTTCGTCCATAAAGTGCTTCAAATGGTGCAGCGTTGATGCTCGTATGATAACTATTATTGTAGGAAAATTCTATCAATGGTAAGTGATCTTCCCAATTTCCTCTGAACTCAATTACACGAGCTCTAAGCATATCCTCCATTGTCTGAATTGTCCTTTCGCTTTGCCCGTCCGTTTGAGGATGATAAGCGGTGCTTAGATTTAGCTTGGTTCCCATTGCTTTTTGGAAACTTGTCCAAAAATGAGAGGTAAAACGGCTATCTCTATCAGACATAATTGATAAAGGAATTCCATGTAATGAAACTATTTCATTTACATACAACTTGGCTAACTGTTCCATACTAAAGGTTTCCTTCATCGGTAGGAAATGAGCTGACTTGGTTAACCTATCTACAATCACCTAGATTGTATCATTACCTTTTCTTGTCTTGGGTAATTTGGTAACAACATCCATTGTTATCAATTCCCATTTCCAAACCGGAATTTGTAATTGCTGCAACAAACCTGAGGGTTTCGGATGTTCAGCTCTAACTTGTGAACAGGTTAGACACTTGGCAACATAAGCTGCTATATCCTTTTTCATTCCAATCCACCAAAAATTATTTCTTAAGTCCTGATACATCTTATCATTTCCAGGATGCATCGTATACATAGACTTATGGGCTTCCTCTAATATTCGGTGGCGTAGGTTTCCTAGTTTGGGTATCCACATTCTTTTCTTATGTAATCTCCAAAGTTCCATCTGTTCCTTGTTCAAATTCCTTAATCATTCCTTTCAGTTTTTCAGTATCATCCTTGATTACTGATTCCTGTGCTTCTCTAATTTATTCATTTAAATCTATCTGCAGATCTAATTTAAGAGAACACACTCTTTTTGGCTTTTCATGATACTTTCGACTTAAAGCATCAGCTACTACATTAGCCTTTCCTGCATGGTACTGGATATTACAATCGTAATCACTAAGTATTTCCATCCAGCGTCTTTGTCTCATATTTAACTCCTTTTGCCCGAAAACATACCTTAAACTCTTATGATCGGTAAAAATGGTAAACTTACTACCGTAAAGGTAATGTCTCCAAATTTTCAGGGCAAAAACTATGGCTCCTAATTCCAAATCATGGGTTGTATAATTCTCTTCATGATTATTAAGTTGTCTAGACGCATAAGCTATAACCTTTTGACGTTGCATCAACACACATCCATATCCTAACTTATAAGCGTCATAATAGACTACAAAGTCTTCGGTTCCTTCTGGTAACGCTAGTATGGGTGCGTTGGTTAATTTTTGCTTAAGAATTCTAAAGGCTTGTTCTTGTTTTGGTCCCCATTTAAACTTAATGGATTTACAGGTTAACTTAGTTAAGGGAATGGCTATTCTAGAAAAAATCTCAGATAAATCTTATGTAATAACCGACCAATCCTAGAAAACTTCTAACTTCGGTTGGTGACTCAGTGGTTTTCCATTTAGTAATTGCCTCAATCTTTGTAGAATCCACATGAATCCCTTCATAGTTGACTAAATGTCCAAGAAACTGTACCTGTTCTAACCAAAACTCGCATTTTGAAAATTTAGCATAAAGCTTTTCTTTTCTCAGCAAATTTAGGAGTGCAGGCAGATGGGCTGCATGTTTCTCTTTACTCTTAGAGTAGATGAGAATATCATCTATAAACACAATTATGAATTTATCCAAATATGGCTTACATATTCGGTTCATCATGTTCATAAATGTGACTGGGGCATTTGTTAAACCAAATGGCATGACAGTAAACTCATAATGGCCATACATTGTTCTGAAAGCGGTCTTAGGAATGTCCTCTTCATGTACCTTTAATTGATGATATCCTGAGCGTAAATCGATCTCAGAAAAGAATCGAGCTCCTTGCAATTGATCGAACAGATCATCGATTCTTGGTAATGGGTACCGATTTTTAATCGTGACCTTGTTCAATTCTCGGTAATCAATGCACATACGTATTGACCCACATTTCTTTTTTACAAACACAATTGGTGCTCCCCATGGTGATGAACTTGGCTGTATGAATCCTTTCTCCAAAAGTTCGTCCAGTTGTTTCTTCAACTCTTGCATTTCTGCTGGTGCCAATCGGTAGGGTGCCTTGGCAATTGGGGCTGTTCCTGGTAGCAGATGAATTCTGAATTCAATTTCCCTATCTGGCGGTAGTCTTGGTAATTCTTCTGGAAACACATCTGGAAACTGAGATACTACGGGAATATCTTTCAGTTCTTTTCCTTTAGTGTTAAAGATTATGGAAATTAAATACACTAGTGACCCTTTTCTTGCATAACTGGCCGTTTTCATCACATAGATGAATTTTGTGGATCTAGACGGCTTATCTCCTTTAATTATGATCTTTTCATCTTTTGGTGATTTTACTTGTATTGACTTTTGATCACATAGAATACTGGCTTTATTGGCTACCAACCAATCCATTCCTAATACAACATCAAATCTTGCCAGATTCATTGGATAAAGATTCACAATAAACTTTTGATTTAAAAATTCTATTCTTGCTCCCTGCAAGATTTCAGCAATCTTAATGGTTTCTCCATTTGCTGTTTCTACTAGACATTATTGTGAGAGTTTAGTTAATGGTTGATTGAGAAGTTTTCAAAATGAAGTATTAATAAAACTTTGGTTCGCACCAGAGTCAAATAATACTTTGGCAAAAACATCATTAACTAAAAACGTACCGGTGATCACGTCCGGGATCATTTTGGCTTCTTCTGCAGTCAGAACAAATGCCCTAGCATTTTTAGTAGTCTTGTTATTCATGGCTGGAGCTAGTTTCGAACAGTTCGGCTTGATATGCCCCTTTTTTCCACAGTTGAAGCACACTCCATTACTGGGTTTCTTCCTACAATCTTCTTCCTTGTGTCCTGGTATCTTGCAGAAATTACAGTAGGTGGAGCATCTTCCTGAATGCTTCTTACAGGCCTTACAGTAAGGTGTAGAGGTAGAACCTACGTTTTTCCCACGATTGGAATTTCCATAACGAAATTCTTGGGTAAGCTTCTGAGCCAGGTTCCTCCTCTGGTTTTCTTCTTGTATACGTACTAATTCATCAGTCAAGGTGTTTGCTAGTTCTACAGCTTCATCTATAGTTTGTGGTCTAGCTGCCTTGACTACATGCCTAATCTCACTGATTAATCCCCAGATGTAACGGGAGATTAATACAGGTTCTGGTGATGCAAGGGTCGGTACTATTTTAGCATATTCGAAGAATGTAGTAGTATAACCCTTACTATCTACTCCAGTCCTTCTAAGGTTTAAGAACTTATTAGCTATCTGTTCCTTTTCATTGGGAGGATAGAACTTCCTTTCAACCATGTTCTTAAACTCATTCCATTCCATATTATAGGTTCTGTCACTTTCCCTAGACTGGAGGATAGTGTTCCACCATTCTAAAGCTGAGTTCTTAAACAGATTGGAAGCAAACATTATCTTATCCTCTTTTGCGCACTTGCTTATTTTCAAGATTGCCTCAGTCTTTTCTATCCAGCGTAGAGCCGCAATGGCTCCTTCATTGCCCGAGAATTCTATTGGCTTACAAGACCAAAATTCTTTATAAGAACAACCATAAGACATGGTTCTTCTTCTTTTTGGAATTGTCACTTGAAGTAATGGTCCATTGTTTACGCTGTGACTAGGTTCAGTAGGTGGTCGTTTACTTCCACTATTACTTTTATTATTATCCGCTTCCTTAACCGTTTTGATAATATATGGCATTGCATCCATAATCCCTTGTGCCACTATGTGTTGGACGGCACTGTTATTTAATTGGTTTCCATTATTATCGTTATTCTGGTTTTCTTGATTTACTTCGTTGTCCATCTGGATTATAAACATTTTCCAAGTATTAATATCACGAAACAATATTGAATGTGAATAATCACACAACAACACATTGATCCAAAATCGTCGTCATTGCGACCTTTACTCTATTTTATATATATTATGCATCTATTACAAACTACAACTAGAAATTAAAGTACAATACTAGTATGCATCAGTAATTATAAGATTATCTATTTTTGGTGATATATTATTTATTTATTTTTTCAAGTCACACACACATATATTTATATTATTTATTATCATTACTATTATTACTACTTAGTGGGGATCCATCCAATACTGCAAGTTACGCTCGTCATATTTCCAGACGAGTCATTCCCCTATTTGTCTCATTCTTTCACTTCCTTCTAATATCTCCTCACCAAAGGTGCGGAGTTCTTGCACATTCTCAGTGCTCATGGGTGGTGCGAGTGCTGGTATCGGGTCTGGGTATTGTGGCATGGGTTCTTCGTAAGGGTAGGGGTTTTCTAGAATCTCCCTGATGTATTGGTCATTATCAAAGTAGGGGTCTAGAGGGTCAAGGTCTGGGTAGGTTCCTACTAGGTTTTGCATGGGCTCGTCTTGTGGGTACAGGGCTGAATACGACCTATTGTCATCAAACCATGGGTCATAATCTGGGGGATGGGGTGCTGGTACTCTAGGGATTTCAGCTGGGTCAAAAACAAGTGCTGGAATTTGGTCTACTGGGTTTAGTTCAACTTCCATAGGTTGTGTGGGAAATAAGGGCAGTGGTTGTTGGGCTATGAGTTATTCTAGATTCGGGTCTGCGGTTGTGGTGGCTTATATATGGAAATTGGCTAGTCTCCTATTGATTATATCCTGTGTTTGAGCATTCATTTCTCTATTCACGGCTGCTAAAGCTCGCTGTTGTTGTAACTTTCTCATCCTTTTTCTACGCTCGTGAGCTCCTCTGCTGAACCATCCTCTCTTCTTGGGAGGGAATGGCTCTTCAGATTGTGCCTTGAACACGAAAATCCCTTCTTTGGTGTCAGCCGAATACCCCGAGGGTGCAGATGAGAAGAAGTTCCTTCGTTCCTAGGCGAGCTGGACAACTGACGATAAGCGTCTGATGGTCCTTGGTCACTCATACTGTAAACTAACAAATTGTCAAATAACACAAAACAATAATATACAAATATAAATGTATCCACATAGATTATTTCCTAACATAATGGATAATATTTTGGTGTCAGCCGAACACTTCTGTGGCTAAAATTAGTGGATGTAGCTCTGATACCACCTTCTGTCGCAACCCCTGACCCCTGCCTCGGGAGGCGGGTGGCCGCGGCCTACTCAGAGATGGTGGTATCGGTGTTTATCATTATTTGGCAGCGGAAATTTCATCAGGACCGTAGTTAGGAAATATTTTATCAGAGTAAAATACCACGCTTTTTATAATATTAAACATATGGGAAATTCCCAAGTTTCCATTACAAACATTTTTATAGGGATAAACCCTATTTTATTGAATAAAAACATCTTCTTTATTTAGGTAACTTTTATAGCAACTTTTCCAAGCCTTCAGTGCTGTCCAGCTGGCTTCTATTTGGCTTTCACATTTTGTTACCTGAAACGCGTTTAAAAACATTTTGTCAGTAGGAAATACTGGTGAGTGAATCCCAATTTAATCAAGACAGGTTTTATCAGTTTACAGATATTGAGGGCGATCTCGCAATTACATTTGTTTATTTTTCTACTTTAACTACCACCCACGGTACTGTCAACCCAACTTGTGGTCATGTTACTACTCACAGTGTAGTAACAAATTTTGTATACAAAACCCAACATACCGACGATAATTGTAGAATACAAATACTCAATCACTGTTTAATATAAGAGTAAACTTTTGTTTTGCTCCCTGTGGTTTTGTCACTTTAACGGTTTTGCCCCAAACCTTTCAAAATAACCATTTTACTCCCTGATCTTTGAAGGCCTTCATGATTTTGCTCTCCGCCCCTAAACGTCATTCATTTTAGCAGTTAAAGCATGTCACCTGCAAAACACATGAGGGGCAATTAGGTCTTTTCCCAACCCTAGGTGTTTTGCACGTGACATGCTTTAACTGCCTAAATGGATGACGTTTAGGGGCGGGGAGCAAAAGCATGAAGGCCTTCAAAGATCAGGGAGTAAAATGGCTATTTTGAAAGGTTTGGGGCAAAACCGTTAAAGTGACCAAACCACAGGGAGCAAAACGGAAGTTTACTCTTAATATAATGTAAAACATTTGAGGTTTTGTAAAAACAGTTTGCAAAAAGGTTTACAAAAAGGAAATTACTCACATTGCTACTTTAGGGTTTTCCTTTGTGTTTTCCTGGTTATTATCTATTAATTAAACAATGCACACGCGTTCGTATAATAACCCAATATTTACATTAGTTATACCTTCCCCGAGACAGAACTCCAACGACTACGTCGGGCAGAGCCTTGACAGCCGTTACGGAGCGCTAGATCAATCAGGCAACGTATCTAATACGTAACCGGGGGTTATGATACTTACAACGAGGCAAGGCTTTGCTATTTAGGGGGGTATAATGCCCGGGTATTACTTCTACACTATAGAAATTGAGAGAGAATTTTGAGATTTGAACGACGGAAACTGAAGGCCGATCGATCCAATTTATAGGATCTGATTATGGCTTTCTCGCGGCCCGCGTAAGACACACAAGGGGGCCTTCGCACCCCGCGACGTAGGTTTCGTAAGCCCTAGCCTTGGCCAATCATCGGCTAGGTTGACACGCGCACGCCACGTGGCGACACAGGGTGCGCCCTGGTGTTTGAGCTGTCGTGGCCCGCGTAAGCCGAAGACTACGTCTTCGTGGCCCGCGAGCGCCACCAGGATTTCATTTATATTTTATTTTTATGAAATTAAAGGTATATAGGGTCAAATCTCGTATACGGTCTATATTTTAGAACGTATAGAGGCATTCTAAATATTTTAGGGGTGTCGAAAATATTTTAAGAGGGTTGTTATAACATGGGTCACTTTCGTTGGCCTCACCACAAGCCATGTAGTTTGACTGACTACCACCAACTCACAAACAGGAAAACTGGAGTTCTGTCATGGCGCAGTCGTAAGCAAAGCTTGCTTCTTCATCGGTGACACCGTCCCAGTCATCATAATTATTCAGAGGCATAGGGTTAAATAAGTTAGGATTTAAACGGGGTAAGCGTCGAGATCTAGTAACCGGTGTTTGGTAAGCAGCCGGCGGCGCATGGTAGGCTGGTGGCGGTGCACGGTAGGCTGCTTGCGGGGTTAAGTACGATTCGGGGGTTTTTGGTGGACAGTTCAAACTTGAACCCGACATGTTAACAACTGTATCTGGGACAATTTCATGGATCGAATTACGACTAGAAGGTGGTCTATCACTTGATGGTCCAAATTCACCACCACCCATATCTTCTGATTATTTGTGTAGTGGTATACTAGTTTGTTAATGTTAAATACATAGACGGAAACATGGATAGAAATGTCAGATTTATAACTAATACAAAAAAGGCACATCGTACAACTGTTTTTTTACCTTTATACAACAAACTAAAAACAAACCAAAATAAACCAACAAAAATAACATAGTAAACAAGATATTTTTAAGCGATAACACAATGTGATCCACAAAGCTCGGTCTCCAATTCCTCCACAAAGCTCGGTCTCTAATTGCTCTTTGTTTTTGAACAACTTGGCGGCATAGGAGGAAGTGGGAGAGGACGTGGACGGGGAAATCCGATAACTAGATGTGATCCAAGTGCCCTTTGTTGGTGAGTTCTTCACATTTCTTCGTTAATCTACCTCCCTTAAAGGGCAAACCCGATCACTTCCGTCACCAGTGCCAGGTACCGTCACCCATAAGCACTGGCACTTCTAAAGCTTAGAAAAACGTCATCTTCAACACATGTAAACACCTTCATTTCTATTTGGAGACTATCGAAAGGCAAAAAGATTGGCATTGTATAAAATTGGTTGCATCATCATCTTATATTTGTGTATCATAGAAGTTTAATAGTTGAAATGGAATTATTATCAAAATGTATATCTTTATATCAAAAGAATTTATCAACATCTTATCCCCTTGTACAACTAGAACTCATGAAGTATATAGTAAAAGAAGAATAATGACGTTTGAAATGATTTCATTTAGCATAGTGGACAATTTGGTTGTTTTCACTTTATGCACACGCATTTAGCATAATGTACATAAAGTGAAAAGATCGAATTGCGTATTAATTTAACAAAAAATACGAAAATACCCCTAACTTAACGGAATTCAACGGAGTTAACGAGCCGGATGAAAATGGCAAGATATCAAACTTTTTCGGACACAGATGTGCGGAAAAACAAACCCTTAGATGGAAGTAGTAAAATTGGTCAAGCCTCGGGGACGAAAATGACATTTTACTATTTATTAAATTATTGCTCACAAATGTATATTTTTTAATTCGAACACAAATGTATGTAATTGTAATTATAAAGCGACACGACACGACACGAATATGTTACTTTCGAATGGGGGAGATAATTAGAGAAGGAAAATCGATCCATCCATTGAATTACCAACTTTATTTGACAACAAATAAGACCAACAGTATCATCTTAAATCATGTGTACGTTTTCGCTTTTTGAATTTGAACCATATCCATAGATTTTATTTTTTTCACATCGGTGGCAGACATACATGGTCCACATCCTATGTAGTAAATGTCACCTGGCTTCATTCATATATAAGAAATAACTCATATTATTTTGGGGAAATTACACTTTTCATCCTTTATCCTTTATGTTTGTATCGAATTGCAACGGATAGCCTTTAACTTCAATAATTACAGTCACAATCCTTTATCTGGAAAACTCGTTACACCTTTCGTCCTTTAGCATTAACCAGGTTAAAAATTTCAGTTAAGTTTATTTACTTAAGGGTATTTTGGTCATTTCACGCTTTTATTTAAAATATTTCTTATTAAATATAACAAAAAAATCACATATACACAAGCTCATTTCCTCCTCTTTAAACCCTCTCTCTAAATTAAAACAAGCACCACAACCACCGGTTATTACCACCGCCATCTGCCGCCAACCATCATCACCACCATCTTTCACTAAATTAAATGTCCCCTCGATGTGAAACCTGTCTTTTCTCCCATTAAAATAAGATTAACTAATTCAAAATCAAACACAATATTTATCAATATACAACAATAAGCGTGAAATGACCAAAAATATTGGGGGTTTCTCTTAGATAACATGAAGATGATGGGATTCCCTAATAGATGGCGAAGGTGGGTGAATGCTTGCCTCTCCTCTAGTAAGGCGTCTGTTCTTGTGAACGGATCCCCGTCGAAAGAGTTTTACCTTAAACGGGGACTCCGGCAAGGTGACCCGTTATCCCCGTTTCTATTTATTTTAGTGTTGGAAGTTCTTGAAGTGTTCATGAAGAGAGCGGTTAGATTGGGCCTTTTCGAGGGAGTTCAACTTCCGAATGGTGGCCCGGTCTTAACACACTTGTGTTATGCGGATGACGTCATTTTTTTGGGTAGATGGTCGGAAAAGAATGTGATGAATCTCAAAAGAATCCTAAGGTGCCTTTACCTAGTGTCAGGTTTAAAGATGAATTTAGCCAAAAGTAGCATAATGGGGGTGGGAGTGGATAACGATACTATTCTTGCTATGGCTAACAATCTTAGATGTAAAAAAGGCGACATTCCATTTATGTTCTTAGGCCTTCCTATTGGTGAGAATATGAAGCGCGTTAAGCCGTGGCGACCTATTATTGACAAATTTGCAAAAAAACTCTCTAGATGGAAATCAAAGACTTTGTCGATGGGGGGTAGAATTACCCTTGCCAAGGCGGTGCTTGGTAACTTACCGTCCTACTACCTCTCAATTTTTAAAGCCCCGCTAAAGGTTATCAAAACCTTAGAAGGTATTCGTCGGGATTTTGTTTGGGGTCACACGGGTTCGAGGTGCAAGATGAGGTGGGTGGCTTGGAGTAAAGTTCAAGCTCATTTGAGGTTGGGCGGCCTCGGGGTGGGTGAAATTCGCATTACTTCTTAAATGGAAGTGGAGATTTAAGCAGTATCCGAATCACCTTTGGTCCAATGTTATAAAAGCTATTCACAACAGATCTGATAGTGTGCAAGACAGTCCACTTATAACTAATATTGCAGGGAATTGGAAAGACATTTTAATGGTCACAAAAGACATCGACAAAGCTGGAATTCCTGGAGCTGAATCGCTGGGTATTGTTGAGTTGGATGGATCCTATTCAGTGGCACAGTTTCGCTGGAAGGTGGCTGAAATTCTGAACATTCGGGTTATGTCGGATGGTTTTAATTGGAATGTGTGGACCACGTGCAAAGTTTTATACTTCATTTGGAAGCTCAGATTGGGGAGTATTGTTGTCAACACTGCACTTGCGCAACGCGGGGTGCCTATCTCAAATCTGAGTTGCAGATTGTGTGGCCGCGAGGAGGAAACCATTGACCACCTAGCCGTGTCTTGTGTCTTTGCAAGAGCGGTTTGGTGGCATGTTTGCATGTGGGTCAAGGTCCCGTCTTTTACCCAGCCTTTGTTAGTTCGGGAGATGGCGAATGGCTTAAAAATATGAAAGGGTCGGCTTGCTGGAAGAAGGTAATTGAGGTCATTTTTCACGCCACCTTATGGAGGATATGGAAGGCGCGTAACGCGCTAATCTTTGATGAGGAGCAGTTCAACGTCACTAGAGTGGTGGAAGCGATTAAGGAGGACTCGTATTTGTGGATAAAGTGTAGATCTAAATTCAGCGGGTTAGATTGGGAGAGGTGGCGGGACTTTAACGTCCGAGATATTATCTTGTAATTTGTTTTTTTCGGGACTCCCAGCTTCTTGTTGGCCCCTTTGTTTCTATTTTATATTCAAATAAAATAGCCGCCGTTCAAAAAAAAAAACAATAAGCCGACATAATGCAATCAATGTTTCTAAACTTTAATAAAGCTTGTGAATTTTCTATTGGACACATGGCATTAAAAGGAGATCAAGTTCTATCATCCTAATCTCATCTAGGCTTCTTTCATATAGTCTTTTGGGTTAACTTCTGTTTTGCTTCCTATTGTTTGGTCCTTTTAACGGTTTTGCCTCAGTCGTTTAAAAATAGTCATTTTCCTCCCTGGTGTTTCGATTTTGTCTCTAGTTTGCTCCAAGGCTCTAACTCAGTTAAAATTTTCAATTTAAGGTAGGAGTGTTTCAGTAACTTTACTAATAAAAGAAAGGGTATTTTCGTATTTTCATGTGTTATATATCTCTATATATTTTTTTTATTAAAAACATTCACTCTTTCTATTTTACCCCTCTCTACCTCTGTATACCAGACACCACCACCAACAGCCACCACAGCTGACTACCATCGTCTGCAACCAACACTAACAGCCGCAATAACCTATCACCAATACCAACAACATACGATCACCTGCCACCAAAAACAACACACACCACCACACTAACAAGATGGAACAATCCCAGATCTAAAGCACATCGCAACTCAACAGCATCATCCTTAAACCCTCTCTCCCCAAACCAGATCTGGATCCACAAACTCGATTTGAAACTACAACATCTTCAAGCGGCGGTGGCAAAGAGATCTACAATCTCGATCTAGATCCACAAAATCCACACGAGATCAAAAAACTCGATCTACAAACGAGACTTGAAACCATAAACTCGAAGATGATTTGAAACCCTGTACAAGATTTGACTAGAAATCACTATAAACCTTGGCCGATTACAAGATTTTCAAGAGGCGGCGGTGGTTAGGTATGATGACTTTAGCGGTGATTAACTCCAATGACAGTCATGGTGGTGATGGAGGTGGTGAGGTCCGACGGCAGAAGGGGGTGGGTAACGATGACGTGATGTGGTGGTGGTCTGTTAGCAGAAGGGAAGGGATGGTGATGACGTGCTGGCGGTGGTGGTGCTCTGTTAGCAGCAGAAGGGGAGGGGTGGTGATGATGTCTGTGGTGGTGGTTGTCTGTTAGCTAGAGTGGAGGTTGATGGTGAATGGTGATTTTAGATGTCTAGTGATATATATGAATAAATAATTAGAATTATATATATATATATATATATATAATATAATAAAATATAATATAATATAATGTAATACCCTTACATTCTATTTATATTTCATACTATATAAAATGCATTTAAAATGCATTCATTATAAAAACATCATCTTAATGACCTTTATATAATTTCAAAACCTTCAAAACGCGTTTACTAAAGTTTCAAACCATATTGTCGTAACTAAACTTACTTAGCTTGCAAAACATTTAGACAATATTTACATAGGTTGAACAAAACAACCCCAACGAGTTTAGTAACAAAGGTCTTGATTTAGTTGCGGAAGCTTCATATAAGTGTGTATTCGGTTCTTTCATCGGATGATCTTCATCCGCATAATGGCGTTAATTACCTACAATCAAACACTCAATATTGTTTATTAAAAGAGTGTAAAAACATGTTTATAAGAGTTCCTATGACCCATACAACCAACAGCAACAAAATGCCTATCTGGGGACCCGTCGCATGCCGCGACACAGGTTAACAAACCTATCGCATGCCGCTACAGGTGTCGCGTACCGCGACCCCTTGTGATCTCTTCCGTCGCGTGACGCGACGAGTAAAATTCGACAGGAGGTTTTGTTTCAAACCTGCATATTTCCAGCCAAACTTGTTTTTACGAAAACGGCCATAACTGGTCCGTTATTGACCCGAATTAGATCCCGTTTCTTCCTACGTAACCGTAATTCAACCCTTTATAACATGAATTCAAAACCCGACATCTAAATATACAAAATTCAAAAATTTATGCTCTAGACATGATAATAAATTTCAAATTCTTCGACCCATTCCAATTTAGGAACAATAGACTTGGTTTATAACATTCAAAGTTCTATGAGAATGACATATATGAACATATCTATATTTAAGGGGCGTTATAAGAGAAATTTATACGCTGTTATCTATATGTATATCTTTTATTCGACCCGTTCAATTTTAACTAGTTAAAGGAATTTAACCCGAATCCTTTATTTGGAATTCGTCATTCTAATCATACTCACACCTGAGCTTATGACTTATAATCCGCGTTACCCTTTCTCGGCTAACGACTATAAGGTTTATTAATTTAAAATCCGGCATCATTTCGACGTCTTTAATCGTGCAACCTTTCCGGTTTGCATCAAGACATCCTTTTGACCCGTTTATCTTATAATAGCGAAATCCTTCGCTTTATTTTCACCAAAGCTTCATTACTTTGTTTATTTTGACCCGTTTGGTTTCATTAGCGACATCTATCGCTTTATATTACCAAACACTCATTGTTTTAGTCAAATTAACCCATTCACCTATTATAGTGAAATCCATCACTTTATATATATATATATATATATATATATATATAGGGAGGAGTTCATGCGAGAACCACCCTTATTGCGAGAACCGCGAGAACCAATGTGAACACAACCTAAAATAGCTAAAAAAAACCTAACCCCCACCCCCCCCTAAAAAAAACCTAACCCCCCCCCCCCAAAAAAAAAACCTAAACCCCCCTTCATATAAGTGTGTATTCGGTTCTTTCATCGGATGATCTTCATCCGCATAATGGCGTTAATTACCTACAATCAAACACTCAATATTGTTTATTAAAAGAGTGTAAAAACATGTTTATAAGAGTTCCTATGACCCGTACAACCAACAGCAACAAAATGCCTATCTGGGGACCCGTCGCATGCCGCGACACAGGTTAACAAACCTATCGCATGCCGCTACAGGTGTCGCGTACCGCGACCCCTTGTGATCTCTTCCGTCGCGTGACGCGACGAGTAAAATTCGACAGGAGGTTTTGTTTCAAACCTGCATATTTCCAGCCAAACTTGTTTTTACGAAAACGGCCATAACTGGTCCGTTATTGACCCGAATTAGATCCCGTTTCTTCCTACGTAACCGTAATTCAACCCTTTATAACATGAATTCAAAACCCGACATCTAAATATACAAAATTCTTAAATTTATGCTCTAGACATGATAATAAATTTCAAATTCTTCGACCCATTCCAATTTAGGAACAATATAACATTCAAACTTCTATGAGAATGACATATGTGAACATATCTATATTTAAGGGGCGTTATAAGAGAAATTTATACGCTGTTATCTATATGTATATATTTTATTCGACCCGTTCAATTTTAACTAGTTAAAGGAATTTAACCCGAATCCTTTATTTGGAATTCGTCATTCTAATCATACTCACACCTGAGCTTATGACTTATAATCCGCGTTACCCTTTCTCGGCTAACGACTATAAGGTTTATTAATTTAAAATCCGGCATCATTTCGACGTCTTTAATCGTGCAACCTTTCCGGTTTGCATCAAGACATCCTTTTGACCCATTTATCTTATATTAGCGAAATCCTTCGCTTTATTTTCACCAAAGCTTCATTACTTTGTTTATTTTGACCCGTTTGGTTTCATTAGCGACATCTATCGCTTTATATTACCAAACACTCATTGTTTTAGTCAAATTAACCCATTCACCTATTATAGTGAAATCCATCACTTTATATATATATATATATATAGGGAGGAGTTCATGCGAGAACCACCCTTATTGTGAGAATCGCGAGAACCAATGTGAACACAACCTAAAATAGCTAAAAAACCTAAAAAAACCTAACCCCACCCCCCCCCCCAAAAAAAAACCTAAACCCCCCCCCCCCCCCAAGCTAAATGCTAAAAACTAAAACCCCCAATAAACCTAAAAAAAAAACCTAACCCCCCCCCACCCCCCCCCCCCCAAGCTAAAATGCTAAAAACTAAACCCCAAAAAAACCTAAAAAAATCTAAAAAAAATAAAAAAAAATCTAAATTTTTTTTTAATATTTTTTATTCTCAAATCGCTACTTTTAGTTGCAAAAAAAAAATTAAAAAAAATATTTTTTTTTTTGCTTCGAAAAGTAGCGATTTTTATATAAAAAATATTTAAAAAAAATTGTGTGATTTTTAGCTATTTTTAGGCATTTTTGGTTGTGTTCACATTGGTTCTCGCGGTTCTCGCAATAAGAGGTGGTTCTCGCATGATCTTCTCCCTATATATATATATATATATATATATATATATCTTCTAACTTTTGTTAGAATTTAAGTAATCCGTTTGGTTTATTACGACCTCCATCACTTTATCCCACCAAACATTAATTATTCGAATCAATTTGATCCATTTGTCTATTATAGTGAAATCCATCACTTTCACTTTCTAACGTCAAGTAATGTTCTCAATTACCCTATCCGGTTTAGTATTACGGAATCCACCGTATTATATCAAACGAACTTCACAATGATAATTCTATCATTCAATATAATAGAACATAACATAATAACAAAATTTACGAAGCGTTTAGCCACGTACCACTAAGGCTTTCCTTTCAAACGACTATCCGTTCCGCCTTGACTACTTGATGAACCACCCAATTTGCCTATAGAATTTCATTCGAACATATTGCTTAGAATTTATATCTCAAGATTTCGACACTCAATGATTCTAACTTAGTTAAATAAGTGATTTCTTCATAATTCTCACTTATTTCAAGTTCATGTAAGCATTTTATCAAACATCTTATATGCGTAATTAGTCTTCTAACATATCAAGTTCATGATTAATAATTTTAATCATGTTAAATCATAATATTCCAATTCATATGTCAAGAATATCAATTTAACACTTAAACCTATATCATATCTATCAAATAACACTAAATCATCACTATGATTCAAGTGTTCTTCATATTATTCACAAAACCCACATATGATAAACATTGAAATTACTAGGTTATGCCATGAATTCATAAATTTCTTATCTAGGAGTTGTTCCTAGACATATAATCATACTACTTTAGTCATAACTAGGGGCGCAAACGAGCCGAGCCGAGCCCGAGCTCGAGCTCGTTTAACATATGAAAGCTCGAGCTCGGCGTTGTCAAATCTTTATGTTGGTTTGTCCTCTAGATTCCATTTATGTCATCTGTTTCTAACTGAATTTGTTCAAATCTTTTGTGCCCACCAACTGTTCGATCTTTTGTCTCAATGAACTTTTTTCCGTTTTTTTTTTCTCTTGATTATGCTTCAAAGTTTGATCATCCCAGCTGATCTCCACTGTTACTGGTGATTGTTGTTTTATGTTTTTCTTCTTCGCACGCAAGGTGTTCGACGAAATGCCTAGGTGATTTCTTCGGGGTTTTTTAGCGTAGCGGTTCAATGACCTTTTGACCCATCAGCTGCGATTCCTTTTGGGTTGGGTTTTCTTTATTGGTGGTGGCGTACGCGACATTATCTAAGTGTCGACTCCGCTTACTTAGTTTTGTTATGGTTGGTTCTAATGGTAGCGGTTTCTAGCCTTGTCCTTTCCGACAGTTTCATTGTTGCCCCGATGGCTTGGTGGGGGCTAAGGGATTCCCAAGGTTAATGGCACATATCAAGAGTCACCATTTGGGCTCAGACGAGAGGAAAGATTCTTTGAGATGTGCAATTGCTGGCGATCTTAATCTTTTTACCTCTGTTTGTGAAGCTTTGAGGGTGTCCGGACAATGGTTATGTGGGGAGTGTATGCGCCCTCATGCTTTCAGTCGGACGTGCCACCATGAGGATAAGGTTATTCGGTTTGTGCCAGGTGAGAGAGATGAACAGGGTTTTATTGTTGGCATCACTAGACCCGGTGTTGAAAACGTTGATACCTCGTCGGAAGAGTTGGGTGTAGATATTGCTCTGCTTGACCGTGTTTTCTCTCTCCCCATCAAGACTGTTAAGAGTATCCCCCTTAGTTGTCGTATGGCATTTGCCCAAGTCTTAACTGCAGCTTTGGACAAGGTGGTTGCTATGCCTGATTCTGTTGAGGCATGGGTTCGACTTTTGATATTACCACGTTGCACCTTGCGGGTGTTCAAGCCTGTTGGTCGTCAGGACAAGAGGTCGGGCAATAGGAAGACGGGCCAATGCCTTAGCATCCAGCGGTCTTTGGCTCAGTGGGGTGATCGTGAGGGTTTTGCCACTCTTGTCCAATCGTTGTTTGATCAACCCGAGAGGGGGGTTGCGGATGGAATAAAAAAGGGCACTGAGGATGATAATGAGTGTGGGGGGACCAATGTGAAACAATGTTTACGTAAGGTTGCTGATGGTCATTTCACTGCAGCGGTTAAGGTTTTATGCTCCTCGGGGGTCGCCCCTCTCAATAAGAATACTCTGGAGGCTTTAGTGGCTAAGCACCCATGTATGCCCCCTCCTTCCATGCCTGCCTCCTTTCCTTCTGAGTCTCCTCTTGTGGTGGAGTCCGATTGTGTGCTCGGGTGTATTAAATCTTTCCCCAAAGGTACGTCGTGCGGGAGAGACGGCTTAAGGGCCCAACATCTTTTAGATGCTTTTTGTGGGGAGGGGTCTGTGATTGCTGATAGCCTGCTTAGGGCTACTTCAGCTATGGTTAATTTGTGCTTGGGGGGGAGGTGCCCGAGGAGTCTTGCGGAGTTTGTTGCTTCTGCTCCTCTTACACCTCTTCTCAAACCGGATAATGGGATTAGGCCTATCGCTGTTGGGTCGATTTGGAGGAGGGTGATCTCCAAGGTGGCCATGAAAGGTGTTGGGAAGGAGATGGCCAAATACCTTGGCGATTTCCAGTTTGGGGTAGGGATTCCGTGTGGGGCAGAGGCCGTTCTTCATAGCGCGAACAGGTTCCTTAATGAGTACCACCAAGATGGGTCTCTTGCTATGCTTACTGTTGATTTTTTGAACGCTTTTAATTTGGTTGATAGGACAGCCCTACTGTACGAGGTAAGGAAAAGGTGTCCTTCTATTTCTACGTGGGTCGATTTTTTATATGGTCAACCAGCTAGATTATATGTGGGGGATGAGCATATTTGGTCTACTACTGGCGTTCAGCAGGGGGACCCCTTGGGGCCCCTCCTTTTTGCCCTTGTTCTACACCCCCTTGTCCACCAAATAAGGGATCGCTGCAAACTTTTATTTCACGCCTGGTACCTAGATGACGGAACGCTTATTGGAGATGCCACCCAAGTGGCTAATGCTTTAGATATCATCAGAGCTGAGGGTCCTTCCTTAGGGCTTCAACTAAATATTAAGAAAACTGAAGTTTTCTGGCCAACCTGCAATGGTGTAAAGGTTCAGGAGGGCTTATTCCCTCGGGGGATTGGGAGGCCGGTGCTGGGTGTGAAACTCCTGGGGGGTGCCGTTAGTCGTGATGCAGAGTTTATTAGTGGTATGGCTCTTAAAAGAGCAAACTGTGCAGTCGAGCTGATGAGGTGCCTTAAACGCCTACGGGACCCTCAGAGCGAGCTCCTATTGCTTCGTTCTTGTATGGGTGTTGCTAAATTACTGTTTGGTCTTTGAACGTGTCAACCTTCTTTGGTCGGGGGAGCTGTCTCTGTTTTTTATGAAGGCCTCCGGGGAGCATTAGAGGATATTGTTGTTTGTGGGGGTGCTTTTTTTGGAGATCTACAGTGGAGGTTGGCTTCTCTCCCGACCCGGTTCGGAGGCTTAGGGATTTGTATGGCCGAGGATGCCTCTTCATATGCTTTCGTGGCTTCAAGGGCCCAATCTTGGGGTTTACAAGACCACATACTCCGAGAATGTGTTGGGGATGTTTTAGACTCCGATTACAGGAGTGCGTTGGACCTTTTGCATAGTTCTCTTCCCGACCTTGATATTGGCGGTTTCTACATTAAAGACACCGCCCCTCCTAAATCCCAGAAAATTCTGGCGAATGCCTTATATGGCGAAATTGTCAAGAGGTTTGAAGAGAAGTTTGTTTTATCCCCTCGGCAAAGAGCTGTGTTTGAATGTCTACGTGCCCCACATGCTCAGGATTTTTTGTCTGTCGCACCTATTGAAGGATTGGGGCAACACATGTCGGCTGTGGAATACCGTGCTATCCTTAGATACCGACTGATGATTCCTTTATTCCCAGTTGACGAGCCATGTCCGGTATGCCGCAAAGCGTGTTTGGATTCTTTCGGCGAGCACGCGATCCACTGTAAAGAGCTACCAGGGTTTAAATATCGGCATGATTAGGTGAGAGATGTGTTATGCGATGTTCTTAAGCGGGCCGGGATCTCTGCCAAAAAGGAGGCTCTAGTAAATTTCCTGACTGACCCCTTAGAGGGGAGGTCCACTTTACGCCCGGCGGACATCCTTGTGTTTGGATGGGAAGGGGGAAACACGCTTGTGTAGATCTAACTGGAGTCTCCCCCCTTGTCGGGCTCAAGGACAAGGGCTTTGTCGTAGGGCAAGCGGTGCTCAAGACAGAGGCGAGCAAAGTGGCAAAACATGAGAAAGCCTGCCTGGAGAATCAACATGTGTTTGTCCCGTTTGCGTTTGATACCTTTGGTGGTCTCGCTCCTGACGCTGTGCGACTTTTGAATCGGGTTCAAAAGGTCGTTAATAGTAATTCTTCGTCGCTAAAGGTTTCAAACTTTGTATTTAGTAGAATTGGTTTTTCTATTCAAAAGGGGGTGGCGGCGCAACTTGTTGCCCGACTACCTGCCATTGCTTTGTAATTGTTTTTTTTCGTGTGGAATGATATTTTAAGTTAATTAAAAAAAAAGTTTAGTATTTATTAATTAATTATAATTATTATTATACATATAATTTAGTTATTTTTTTATATTTATATAAATGGTAATTATTATTATATAAATAAATGTTTAATATATTAATAAAAAAATATATAAACATAAAGCTCGTTTAGGATCGCGAGCCGGCTCGAGCTCGATAAGCTAAACTCGGGCTCGTTTACTAAATGAGCTTTTTTTTTAGGCTCGAGCTCGTTTAAGCTAAGCTCGTTTCAGCTTTTTTTCGAGCCGATCTCGAGTAGCTCGTGAGTAGCTCGGCTCATTTGCACCCCTAGTCATAAACATCTAACTTTTATTCAAGATTTTAAGTTATGAGAATTCATAACCATTCAAGTTATCATCAAAAATCAGAATTAGACATACCTTGTGATTATCTATATATAGTAATCACTTAATTGACATGGAATTGATCTTTAATCAACTTCCTTCTTTGATTTTTGAGAGAGATTTTGGTGAATTAGGGTTTTGAGTAGGAGCCATGTTTCTTTTGCTGTTTTAATCGATCCAGCTCACACACAGAAGTGTGAGTTTGGTGTTTATCCAGTGTTTTAAAACACTGGTTTCGAAATGACCAACTTTAGCCCCTTTAGTTTACATTGTGTACCTGTCACACCCCAATTTCCACGTGTCACCGGTGGGCCCGATGGGGAGTATCGTGACGTAGTTGAGATCATCATAGTCAAAGAACACAATATATAAATGCACAGCGGAAGCAAAACATAAATATATTACATTCCGAATATAAGTAATGTCAAAGTATTACAACGGAAGGTAAAGGATCCACAGGCGGATCAATAAAAGAAAACTGTTCAACAGACTTTAGGCATCTAGAACTTGCAAGATTCCCTAATGACGCCCTGAGCTCCCAGCCAATTACGCATAGTACCTGTCACTTAACCTTTTAGAAAATACGTCAGTTTACACTGGTAAATACAATTAACTGACTCATTTTGAAAAGAGTTTAAGAAAATTGATTTGAATGCACGTGGCACAAAATATCTTTTATAATTTGATTAAAATGCACAGAGGCAAAATTAATCTTTTATACTTGGGACAATTTTATTAATAAAGATCTTGTATCCGATTTACATGGTTGTCCAACATTTAGGGCCGGTGATTATACAATACAAGCCGGTCAAGATTAATCGACACACCATAAATATAACTCACAAGAAGACATCCTTACGAGTGAGTATATCTTTTACATACGCAACAGGAGGTGTTATGCCTACACCTTGTGCTTAAGATATGGCCATTCAGTTTTTTAAATGAGCCAAGGATATCCAGGACACGGTCATTAACCCCCAATGTTATTTGTTATCAATCAATACAGATTAAAACGGGATTATGTAATTTAATCATCTCCGATTAAAAGGTTTCTACAATCGACCAAGCGGTATTTTTATAATACCGTATCCCAAGCCCGTATAAGGGAAAATAAGTTAAGAGTATTTACCTGAGCTAGCAATGCAATTTATACTCAGCCGTATATTCTAATCAGCAAGCACAAGTACTTCTACTGGGGCTCTCAATCTGGAACGAAGGTTTTATTAACCTATTAAATTCCTAACGGGTCTTATTTAAGTCGTAACTTAGACCGGTTAGTTTTAAGGAAAGGTTTACGGTTCAAAACGCATGATTAAGCGAAGACCGGAATAGGATGTGATTTAGACCCGACAAGTTTGGAGACTTGTATAATATGGGTAAACAAAACACATTCTGGATTTTGAGATAAAAACGATAACGTTTGACCCGTTTCGGCTAATTTATGCAAACTAGTTACATAAACCGAACCGAACGCGAATAACGCATGACGGGTAATCATGAGAGTCATATACAGGTTTCCTAAGTTAATTATGCCTCAAATATGTTGTGACATCAGTAAAATGTCTTTCATTATGCCCAAAACGTATTTAAACACAAACTAGGCCTCGTAGGGGTAGTTTGGTCATTTAAAAGGTTATAAAAGAGTTTAAGTATTTACCTGAGTTACAGGTCTGATGTAATCAGCAAAAATACATAATTTGCTAAGTCGTATCAGTAGGATAAAGTGTATATGTGAAATTTATCAATTATAACCAAACTTTGCCCCGTAGGGGTATTTTGGTAATTTCTCATAAGCCGAAAAAGCACAAAACTGAAGTCTGAGTTTATCAACTTTTGCTTACTCTTAAAATATCATAATTTTCCTCAAATATTAGTGGGTATCAACCCTTGTATGTTTAAAATACTTCTAGTACATACTATGCGTTAAAAACGCTTAAAAAGGCGATTAAAGGCCATTTCCGGGTTTGATACTTAAATCTGATATTTTTTATATTTCCAAAAGGCTTAAAATACTTTATTTATCATATGTGATCAGTAGCAAAAGGTTTGGAGTCGTTTAGATATGTAAAACTCATTTTATGGCCCGTAAGGGCAAAACCGACATTTACCGGATTAAGCCTACGACTACTAGTTATGCTCAGCCTAAGATTAATTAAAAATATTTAAAAATCCCAAAATAATATATTACATCAGTGGGTATTAAGTTTGATACCAAAAAGTAGGCTTAACTAGGCTATACGCTAATTACGCCGTTTTATTAACATAAAGCATTCATTTTGCGATAATGAGCATAACTCTAAATCTACAAATCAAACTGATGTCAAACTTTGCATACAAGTTTATATATCAGTAATTAAAGTTTCTACTCTTTTACATTTCCAAAAATCACGTTTTAAAGTAATAAGGGCATAATGGTCAACATACGAGCAATTAACGGAAACATGCATATTAATTGGATAACTAATGAACCAAGGTGTATAATCACAGAGGGTTGTACTAACATGTAACCTAGTCCAATTAAAGCTCTGAGGCATTTCTAAAACATGCCTAAACGGGTCAGAACTGAAAGTCAAAGTGAAAGTCAAACTATGTGACTTTCGGTTCCGAACCGGGTATTTACAGGAATTTGTCGGGTTGAACATGTTTAGACATGTTCTTACACTTATTATCAAGTTATAACAATGATCCAACAGGTTGTATATGATCTACAATGTTAATTATGCATAAATGGCATTTTAAGCTTCCTGTTGACTTTTTAAATATAAGTTTGACCCGACTTTTGACCTAGTTAGAATGGTGATCAGGGGAAACCCTTTTGAGGTTTTATTACCCACATAAATACCAACTTATAACTACTTTTAATTCGAGATATGACTGAAACATTGCTGACTAATCTCGAAGTCAAACCGTAATTACGACGGTTTGACTTTTAGCTAATTAACTAAGCTAAAATTAATTAGAGAAGGTTAGGCCACTTACAAAGGTCCTAAGCTTGATTAGAGAACACTTGAGAGGAAGTTTGAGTTCCAGAAGTGCTCCAGGAATGCAGATGAAGATGTGAAGAATTGTTTGCAACTAAAGGCCCTTATATAGTGGATTTACTCACCACAATGTATTGACAACAAGGTCTAGCACACACCACAAGCTTCCCACATGTGTCCTAGATGCTTAGGGGGTGTTCTAGGGGCCAAGAGATGTGGGAAATCGGGTAAAGGTCGGGCACAAAGGCAATGGCAGGCAAAAACCCAAATTTCTCGGAACTGGGCACCCCTAGCGTGACGCCACCCCCCCCCCCCCCTCGCGTCGCGCTAGGCCTCGTCTGATCAGAACTTGTGATTTTTGCGATTTGATCCTTGGCTCTTCAAAATTCGATTAGGCACTTGTTTTCTTGCATTGTAAACCCTCACATTTGATCTATAAAGGCTTTAAAACATATACCCACTTTGCTAAGTCCCCGGTTAACTTTATTGTTACCCGAAAAGTCCTAACTTTCAACGTTTACGCTTTAACCCTTCGCACACGAATTTGATCATAACTTTCTCATACGTTAACGAAACTTTACGAAATTTAAACCGTGTATTCTAGTGAGCATAATTAACCATTACAAAGCTTCGGGTTTGTCAAAAGGTCCCTCAGAGGTATAATTTAAACATGTTGACACATTTAGCCCCTGTAGTTTGTAATCTCTCACTTTCCTTCTTATTTAGCTTCGTATGATCCGTGATTTATTCGTTTGAAGGTATGAGCATCATGTAGGGCAAATGTACAATATATTTATTCACTGTTGACATTTAGAACACGTATATTCACATACTTTTCATGTTTGTCAACTTTTAGTCCTTCTAGAGTATTATTTCACACGTTCAAGCTTATGACACGAGTCAATACATTATAGGACGTGAATTTTCGAGGTGTTACATCCTCACCCCCTTAAAAGAAATCTCGACCTCGAGATTTGTTAAAGTAAAGGAAGTATTTTCTGCCTTATATTGGGCTTAATCTCCCCCGGTACCTTTGAGCCTCTAAGGCACTCAAATTGACCTTTATAATAGGTACATGTATCTTTTTGGAGCTTCTAATCTTGTCGATCCTTAATCGTCATATGTCGCTCATTATATAATAAATCTGCACATCATTATGTGATAGTGCTTCTTTGACTTATTGGCGAAACACATCCTTTAGTTACTAGTGTGTAATGTATTTCAAGCTCCACTAAGTTCCTTATATAGGTTTTAGCTTCTAAGCTACTTGATCCTGATACATTCGATTTCCTTCGAGTGATTCTATATATTCAGAGCTTACTAGCCTGATTATTTAATAAATTTGGTACACCCTTCCTGGGCAGCCGATGGCAAATTTTTAATTGTTGCCTAATTAGGGTTGCGGTAATCAATGCATAAGCGAAATGAACCGTCTTTCATAACTAACTACACCGAATTAGGTTAGGCTATATGAATCCATATCTTAAAACTTACTTAACCGAGGTTTTTGATTCTACCAATAATGGTACTAGCTGTCTTGGAGATTTCATAATAATGCAGTCCTAAATGGGATATAAACCTTAACTCTACCTGCTTCTCAGGGGTAAACAGGGTAGTCTTAGGAGAAGACAATCAGGTTACAAGGAGGTTATAGAGATTTTCCATATCTCAAGCTCCAGTTCATCCATCATTGCTTGTGTCAAATAAGTGACATATTTATGTTATAAGTCCACGGATTCCTTAATCGGGAATATTTATTTGGACAATTTCTATTATGGATATCTTCTTTGAATACCATTAGCTGACTTTAGTACTCTATAACTATTGGAATATCTTTGTGGTCTCGTGCATTAAACCTCCATACTGATCCGGCATGGAAGCAATCTATGGAACATATTAAGATATACCAATCCTCATATGACGCTTTTATCATGCTATTTGGTATTCGCAATCGTTTAGAGATCAAAGAGATATCAATTTCATTTGAATGCATTTATCTGGAGAGAGAGTACATTGGAATTTGATGACTGAAGATTTCTGA